>JARHVA010009974.1:217500-237989 GCA_037957365.1 Torreya grandis
AACTTTTGAAGAGGTTTTTGAGGAGGAAGGAGAGGTGAATGGTGAATCCATCAACCTAGAGGAGTCAGAGATAATTAGGAAGTAATATTTTAAAATTTATTGTGGTAGTGTGTCATTGGCATCTTTTAAACCCCCTATTGAGAGTGGATATGGTCTATTGTGGGGTTTTCTCAACCTAGTCAAGTCTAAGGCACCTAGTTTTGGAGTTGCCATAACTACAATGCCTAATTATTTTTTCAAATTTTGATTTATTTATCCTAATATTATTCTTAATCCTCCTCTTATATGTATAATCTATTGATGTCTTTGAGTGACTCTCAGAATACTATCAACACCTCTCATTATGGTGTGAGGTTGAAAGGAAAGTGAAATACAATTTTTTTTTGTTAATGATGGAATTGGATTTTATTTTGTCCTGATGGTAGGATTGATACATCCATTTTATCCTCTCTATGGACTTTTTTCACTCATGTTTCTCCTTCTATAGGTTCAACAATAAAGTCACTTGAGAAGAGATGGATATTTTCAAACTGTAAGAATGCAGGGAATTTGTACCATGAATGTTTATATTTATGCTCATCTTTGATTTCTTCAAGGTCTAATGGGACTACTTCCTCTTTAGTTCAGGTGTAAATAGGTGTTTAGGTTCCTTTATCCTTATCTCTACCCTCTACCCCTCTCTTTATTATTGGTGTATGTCCCTATGTCTTTCTCAGTAGAGATTCTAGAGATGGAGTTCTCAGATCCAATTATTCTAGATATGAAGATAGTTATTGGCAGTAAGAACTTGTTTGATAAATTTGTGGGTTCTTCACTTTATATTCTAGATGTTGTTAATTGGGCCTTGACATTTTTTAGTTATATCATTTTTCATTTCTTCTCAATGCTTAGTTTTATCTTATTCTAGGTTGTTTTTAAAAATTACTTTGACCAAGACATTAGTTCTTCAGGATCTTTTTTGTTCCTCATCAGCCTTTTTTGACCCAATAAAGCTATAAATCTTAGTTGTTCCCATTTTGATCAAATTATATAATTTATCACCCATTTTGAGAAAAGAATAACACATCAAATTACTAAGCAATCATGTGGGGTCTTTTGAGAAACTTAATGACAATTCTTTGGGAAGCAGATGCATGAGGGATTGCTCTATTATTGATCTCTCTAAATCCCTCTTTCATCTAGTTAAATTAACTTCTGCCTAAGGATCTTAGACTTAATTTCTCAACTTTGAAAGCATTCCTTTCAGATGTGTTCACTACAACCTCATTGGGCATCATGTAGAGGGGTGTTCCTCTAAAGGTATTCATCTTACCCTCATCTATTTTGGAGGAAGAAGGTCGGGGCTCATAAAAAATACTTCATCTAACATAATCATGGTAAATTCTACCATCTATTTGGGTCTTCTCCCTATCTTTCTTCACCAAATTATGTTGCATCCTCCCCTAGGAGGGATATCCCTTTGAAGAAACTACCTTCTCCTATTATGGTTGTGTGCCCTTTCCCTTTGGTTCAGTTGACCCCTTCCTTGGCTCACTCTCTTGTGACAAATTCCAAATCTCTTTTGGACTCTATATTTAAGATGAAAGGACAAAAATATAAGCCTAAAAGGTTACATTCTGATGCAGAGGAAATTGTTAAATAAGGATATCAATGGATGATGAATGGTTTTTTCCTAGTGGAATAATATTGGTCTCAGCCAATGGTTAATCACCCCTCTTCTTTCCTCTTAGTGTTTCCTTATCTTTTTACTCATTGTTTGGTAGGGTTTTCTTTTATTTACCATGTGGTTGATCATCTTAAGCTATTATGTTTAGTTATAACATTGGTTCACTATTTTTTTACTTGTTTAAAAAAAATTGTTGATTATTGGTTGTCTTTTAGGTGTCGGTTTTGATGTTGTTACTTTTGATGGATTGATGAAAACACATACTTGCTAAGCAAAATTATCAATAGACATAAACTCAAAAATTACATGAAATCAAACTTCTCTATTTATTATCATTGAATGAATAAAATATTTACATAAATGTCTTTAAATAATGATAAAACTAAATTAGGGTTGACATGCATAATTTAAAAAACTAAATAAATCAAAAATTACCTAAAGCACCTAAAGCTAGCTGACCCATGCATTGTTTACAAAATTACTATTTTTAATAACTTTCATCTTCTAGCAATTTTTCAATTGTCAAATGGGCCTAATCTCCACACATCTTTAAAACATTAAAATTAACCTAATGGATGAATTTGAATTGAATTTCATGTCCAGTTACAAAAATATGTTAATTATATATATATATATATATATATATATATATATATATATATATATATATATATATATATATATATATATATATATATATATATATGTATGTATGTATGTATGTATATATATATATATATATGTATGTATGTATATGTATATATATATATATATGTATGTATATGTATGTATGTATATATATATATATATATATATATATATATATATATATATATATATATATATATATAAAATGTATGTATATATATATATGTATGTATGTATATATATGTATATATATATATATATATGTATATGTATATATATATATATGTATATATATATATGTATATGTATGTATGTATGTATATATATATATATATATATATATATATATATATATGTATATGTATATGTGTATATATATATATGTATATGTATATGTATATATATATATGAAAATTTAGTTTTAAACCCTCAGATGGTCATGTATAGCCTTAAAAAAGTTTTAAAAACATATATAATCATATATTATGGGTTATGATTAAATTAAACTTTCCAATATGGTCAATTTGGCATAAACTAGAGCTCAAACAAAGTTACAAATCAAAAGTTATGGCCTCCAAAAGTTTGGACTCGACATCATTCTCCTTTAGTTAAAAACAACTCACCTCCTATGAGTTACTCTAATTGTACTCATACAATTTGTTCTTGTCAATCTTCTTCAACTCTCATTCTAAAATCTAAGTGTTTTCGTCATCTTTTAATCCTTTTCACTATACCAAATACCTATTATAACTTCCTTGTCCTATGTGCATTATTTTCTTATCCAGAACTTGCACTATATTTTCTTTCTTCTTCTTTGGAACATGTTACTACCAATCTAATTCTTCATATTCATAACCTTTACCATCTTCTTCACATAAATCATATAAATTTGAAACATTAAATATTAGAGAGATATCAAAATTATGTGGTAAACTCATATCATAAGCAGTGTCATTGATTTTCTTCACAATCCTCCACGAACCAGTTTTCTTGTACGTCAACTTTTTGTGTGTCTCTAAGAAATATTTATTTCCTCAAGTAAGCCATCACTAAATATAATTCTTCAAATACCTTTGATCTTTTGACATCGGACGTAACTTTATATTTCTCATTACTTTCTTATAACTTTAATCTTACTTCTTATTGCAACTATTGTATATGCTCTACAAATGCTTTTTCATAATCACTAACTCATTATATAATTGGTAATTGTAATAAATATAAAACATCCATAGGATTTATCCCATAAACAATTTGAAATTATTATTTTACTATTGACATGTTCATTGAACTATTATATGTAAACTCAACTTGTGTTTAAGACAAGTTTTATTGCTTGGGTTTATTTCCAACTATGCATCTCAACAAATTTATCAAGCTCCCATTTATAATTTATGTCTGTCCATTTGTTTGTGGGTGGTATGCACTACTAAATTTTATCTTAGTTCTCATCTTCTTCCATAAAATCTTTCAAAAATAACTTCAAAATTTTGTGTCCCTATCTAATGTAATGGTTTTTGGAACACCATGTAATCTCACGACATCTTTAAAAAATAGATATTTAACTCTAATGGCATCATTAGTTTCTCTCATGCAATAAAATGAACCATCTTAAAAAATATGTATATAATAATAAAAATTGAATCATTACCTCTTTGTGTGTTTGGTAATCCCAACACAAAATCCATACTCAAATATGTCCATGGTCCTCTTAGAACTGGTAATGGCATGTACAACCTTGTATTTTATGCATGGCCTTTAACCACTTGACATATTATACATCTTGAAACATACCTTGCCACCTCCTTTTTCATCTTTGGCCAAAAATACTTCTCCACCAAATTTATTATCTTAGCCTTACTAAAACGTCCAACTAAACCACCACTATGAAATTCTCTTATAATATTATCTCTTAGAGAACCAACTAAAATACATAATTATTTTTCCTTAAAGAGATAACTATAATGTATAAATTATTCATCATGAATATTACATGTCTCACCTTCTAAAGTATTTTTGCATTGCTCAACTATCTTACCAAAATCTAGATCTGTATCATATAATTCCTTAACAACTTCAAATCCAACTACTTCATTCGCCATAGTAGTTAATAATGACACTCTCCAGCTCAATGCTAGAGTCAATATCAGCTCTTAATTATCCATCATATGCAAATGGGGCTAAGAGGGTTTAGTCAATTATGTAGTGGGTCACTGACCTATAACCTCACCTTCAAAGTTCTTTATGGTGTGAGTGTTGGGTTACATACCCTTAAGTTTATTAATCATAGGTTTTGTGGTTTACTTGCTTGGGTGTGTGTCATGCTAAACCTTTATTGTTTATGAGCTGAGTCAACCTTCACCCAAACCTATATACCTACCTAGTTCTTTGCATAACCTATTTTATATATCCTTAATCTTTGTACATATGTCTTCATTTTGACTATCCTTGTCTCATCACTCTATCATCTTGTACATCCTTATCCCATCATATTTTTGTCTCATTATCATCTTTTACATCCTAGTCATCATCCTCTTGCTTGGGTTTGTTTCCAACTATGCATCTCAACAAATTTATCAAGCTCCCATTTATAATTTATGTCTGTCCATTTGTTTGTGGGTGGTATGCACTACTAAATTTTATCTTAGTTCTCATCTTCTTCCATAAAATATTTCAAAAATAACTTCAAAATTTTGTGTCCCTATCTAATGTAATGGTTTTTAGAACACCATGCAATCTCACAACATCTTTAAAAATAGATATTTAACTCTAATGGCATCATTAGTTTTCTCGCATGCAATAAAATGAACCATCTTAAAAAATATGTATATAATAATAAAAATTGAATCATTACCTCTTTGTGTGTTTGGTAATCCCAACACAAAATCCATACTCAAATATTTCCATGGTCCTCTTAGAACTGGTAATGGCATGTACAACCTTGTATTTTATGCATGGCCTTTAACCACTTGACATATTTTACATCTTGAAACATACCTTGCCACCTCCTTTTTCATCTTTGGCAAAAAATACTTCTCCACCAAATTTATTATCTTAGCCTTACTAAAATGTCCAACTAAACCACCACTATGAAACTCTCTTATAATATTATCTCTTAGAGAACCAACTAAAATACATAATTATTTTTCCTTAAAGAGATAACTATAATGTATAAATTATTCATCATGAATAGTACATGTCTCACCTGCTAATGTATTTTTGCATTGCTCAACTATCTTACCAAAATCTAGATCATTATCATATAATTCCTTAACAATTTCAAATCCAACTACTTCATTCACCATAATAGTTAATAATGACACTCTCCAGCTCAAATCATCAGCTACCTAATTTTGTTTTCCTAATTTATGATTCAACACAAAATTATATCCCTGCAAGAAAGGCATCCACTTTTCATGTCTACCATTTAAATTCTTTTAAGTGTTTACATACTTCAAGGCCTCATGATCTGTGAATAGGATTAATGCTTGTACAATGGCATAAAATTCAACATCATATGTAGAATACTTATTTATTATCTCTTTTAATTTCTCACTAAAATATGTTAGACTTTCTTCCTTGACTTAACACAACATTGACTCCCACATGTGAAGCATCACAATCAACCTCAAACACTTTGCTAACATCTATTAATGCTAAAATGGGTTTTTTTTTTAATCTTCTTCTTCAATAACTCAATTTTTTTTATTTTTGCCCTTATCCACACAAATTTTTTCCCTTTCATGTAATATGTTATTAATGCAATAATATTGCAAAAAAATTTAATGAACTTTTTGTAAAAAGTTGCTAAACCATGGAAATTTATTACCTCTATGATGTTATTTGGAATAGGCCATTCAAAAATTGACTTTAGTTTTTATTCATCCAATCTTACACCATTTATTGAAACTACAAATTCAAAAAATCCCAAATTATTTTTCATGAACCTTTACATTTTTAAATTTTTATAGAGTTTCTCCTTTTTTAACAACTCTAATATCATTCTCAAATGTCTTAAGTGTTCTTCTTTAGTCTTATTTAATATCAAAATATCATCAAAATAAACCACCATAAACTTACCAATGTAATATTGTAGCATTGTGTTTATCACCCTCATAAATGTGTTGGGTACATTAGATAATCTGAATGGCACCACCATCCACTCATATAATCCATCCCCAATCTTGAATGTTGTTTTCCATCCATCTCCTTCATCAATCCAAACATGATAATAACCACTCCTTAGATTAATCTTAGTAAAGTATTTTTTTCCTGCAAGGACATCCATCATATCATCTAAACAAGGTATAATAAATATGTATTTGATGGTAATTTTATTGGTTGATCTACTATCTACACACATCATCTATGTTCCATCTTTCTTTGGAGTTAACAATTTTGGTATTGTACATGGACTCATACTCTCCCTTACTACACCTTTTTCACCAATTCAATAACTTATTTATTCAATTTTATATATTTTATTAGACTCATTTTATAAGTTGTTTGATTGGGTAGAGCTGATCCTGAAATAAAATCAATATGACGTTGAATGTCTCTATTTGGTGGTAAACCATAAAGTAAACCATTAGGTATAACATATGCATATTCTTTAAACACTTATACTAGTATTTATATCACTTTTGTTTCTTCTTTATTTACTATTAATAAATAACAACTTGTCATCTTCATGTCTTTGATTAAAAAAATTATGGACAACATGATTTCAGTCTACCCTTCTTTAAGAGGCAATAAAACTACCTTTGTACCATCTTTCCAAAAAATATATGTGATCTTTGCTACATCATGAATTAATTTTCTATCAAATTATCATGACCTACCAAATAACACATGACACGCATCCATTAGTATTATAAAATCACACCATATTTCATCATTGTAAGTTTTCTTATAGAAAACTTGAATAAGCACATTTCATCTACTCTAAATTCTTTTCTTAAACCATGAAATCTGATAAGGATAAGGATGTTTTTCACATTGTAAACCTAGTTTTTTAATTATGTTCTTACAAACCATATTTCATAACTACACCATATATAATTACTTCATATATATTACATTATAAATTATACCTTGTTCAAAAAATATTTGTTCACAACCATGCATCACCACATTCTTTATTTTCTTTCCTTAGAGCAATCTTTTTCTCCTCATCATGATATTTTCTTTTGTTGTTGTAACTTCAATATTTTGCTCTTCTATTTGAGCCTCAAATAAATACACTCTTGGCATTCCTCTTGCCTCCTTTCTTGTTTTTGATAGTGTGGACACTTAAATTCTCTATGTCATTCATATATGTGATAAAAATAAGACTTGTGCTGATTTGAAAACCATCCTCTAGCGCCACCATAGCCTCATCCTCTTTGAAATAATTTTCCTCTTTATTGGTATTAGAACCCTTGTCTATTATCTTCTAACTTTTTTATACCATATGATGATTCTCCTCTAGTGGGATTAAATCTACCTCTAATGGTATTGAATCCACCTCATCCTCTTACTAGATGGGATTGTCCTCTTCTTGGCCCAATACTAGATGATCTTCTAAAATTTTATCTATTTTATTTTTCTTCTATCTTCAAAACTAATTGATAAGTATTATCCATGTAAAGAATTCTATGCATGCTCAAATCATCTTGAATAGAAAATTTCAAACCATTTACATACCTTGCATCTATCTATTCTTCAGTTTCATCATGCTCCACTCATATGAAAAGCTTATACAACTCATCTATATACTCTTTTATATTGTGATCCTTTTTTCTTAAATTATGGAATTTTATGTATAGGTTTTATGCATAGTTTAAAATAATAAATTTCTCACTTAACTTCTTCTCCATCTTGATCCACGTATTGATCTTTTAGTTACACTTTCTTTGTCTCTCTTTATACAAGTGATCCCACCAAATCATTGCATTACCTTTTAATTTTGTGCATGAAAACTTTAATTTCTTGTCTTCTCTCATAGTTTTCCATTCAAAAAAATTTTCCATGTTGTTCATCTAATCTATCAACTCCTTTGGTTTTAAATTACCTCTATAATTTAGGACATCAACCTTGACTCCTTCAATTCTTCTCTCCAGATCCCTACCCATCCTCTCTTCCATTAATGGTGGTTTTTTTCATTCTTCCTCTTGATTAATTTCATCTTCATGATCTATTTCTTCCTTTGTTTCATATCCTATTGGTCTTTGTATTTGATTTATGATAATTGCAGTTAATTATCCCACTTGCCTTTATAGCTTTTGCATATTCCTATTTGTCTAAGCAATTTTTCCTCATCCTTTTACTCTCACCATCTCTTACACATGTTATTCAATCATAGAATATTCCACCAAAATATAAAATATCAATTCACAAAGATATTACCTCTAATATTAGAACTTACTCTTATACTAGATGATGAAAACACAGACTTGTTAAGTAAAATTATTGATAGACATAAACTCATAAATTACATGAAAGCAAACTTCTTTATTGATTCTCATTAAATGAATAAATTATTTACATAAGTGTATTTAAATAAATTTCAACTTGGAATTAGAGTTGACATGTATAATTAAAAAAACTAAATAAATTAAAAGCTACCTAAAGTATCTAAAGCTAGCTAACCCATATAATTTTTAGAAAATTGTTATTTTTAGTAACTTTCATCTTCTAGTAATTCTTCAATTGTTTTTTATTAAGTATCACGTGTAAGTTTAGATCAGACTAAAAACCACATAACTTAAAAACATTAAAATTAACTTAATGGATGAATTTTAACTAAAGTTCATGTCTGGTTACAAAAATATGTTAATCCTAAAAAAATTTAAAAAAATAAAAAAAAATATTTAAATTCAATTTTGGAATGTCAGATGGTCACGTATGGCCTCAATAAAGTTATTAAAATGTCCCTAACTATATAGGGAGGATTATGGTTGAATTGAAATTTTTGAGATGGTTATTTTGATGTAAATGAGAGCTCAAACAGAATTACAGATCAAAATTTTATGACCTCTAGAAGTCTAATATCTGCATCATGGCCCGAAAACTATTATTTCATTAGATGGTTTTTTGGTAGCCTCTTCATTTTAACCTTCTTGGTCAATAATTTTAATGTTATATTGGATTTTAAACCCTTTTCAAAACCCTCACCTTTACCCTAATTTTTAAAAAACATTCTATATATGTAAGAAGATGGTCATTGTTGTGCATATAAATGTGTTTCAAACTTGCTCTTAATATTTTAATTGAATGGAAGTTTAAAATACTTTTACTGGTTTACTTGATGCATAATTTAAAATTGGGAGATTACCTTTAATGTGTGATGGGAAAGCTTATCTACTTTAATTTTGAACTATTATTTTTATTCACAAATTCTTGATCATAAATACTAGGGAAAAAAATTAAAAATCTTTTTGTAAGTTAGTTAATATTTAAATTTTATAGTGAATGGCTAGCTAAGTAAATATTATCACCAATGGATTGAATTTTTATTAAGCTTTATTTTATTATATTAACAAGAGCTATCAGCTTTAGTACCTATGTGTAGTTAAAGTAGTGATTGCATGGAGGGGTTAATGAGCGATTGGCATAATGAAAAATGAAAGTCATAGCAAAAGGAAATTTTAAAATATTTTTTTAAAAATAAGGAGCTATGTTTTTTTAGTCACTCTCCCATAGGATCATTTCTAAGTATAAAAATTATTAGTGGGATTGTTGCCTAGTCTAAGCAAATAAAAATATGTAAAAAATAAATAATGAGTTTACGGGACCCATGCCTGATAAAAAACAAGAATATATACAAAAAAAACATAAACAAAAATATTTTCATTTCTTATCCATAACAATGGTTGAGTTATAAAAAAACTTAAAATGTACTTGCAAGGCATAAAAAACTAAAAACCAGTATCAGATTAAAAAAATGCATTCATAAATATAGTAGAACCAATAGCCACCACATTAGAACCAAGAACTACTAAGGTAGACCTAATGTTCAACTACTTGGACTTACATTTGTCTATAGCCAAATGTTTGTTTGAAGCCTTGGTAACTATTACTAGAGTCTATCTAACTAGCCATGGAGGAGAAGGGGAAATGCCACAAAATACTACCCTAGCCAATAATTTGATTGATTCAATTCTTTGGTGGGAATGGTGAACAACATTCAAGTATTTTAGAGTATGTAGAGGCAACAAAGTAGTGTCTAAAGGTAGAGGGGACATAATGAACCAGACAATTTATTTGACTTCATCTCAAAAACCAAGGCCTGGATATAATCATGGAGAAGAGATAATTTCCTTTTCAAGTCCATGAACATGGAAATTGGCATGAACCTAAACTTGTATTTACCAAATAAGGGTAAATATTCTTCTTGATCACCATCAAGGGTTATTATAGCTTCATCCAGGCCAACCCTAAAGACTGAATTAACAAAGAATTCAACCAAGAAATTTAACTTATCTTTATCAGAGATAAGGAACATGATGTTGGTAGTAAATATAGAGACAACCATCAAACTAAATTTGATCATATTAATAGTGGAAAGGAATTCTTCCCTGATGATATAAAGGATAACATTTAACGCTTATTCAGAAGGAATCTAAAATATATTATAAGATGATGAGGTGACACTTTTCCAGTGAAATCCATTTGTGGTTTTGGGCATGATCTCAAAACTGAATGATAAGCCAAAGATTCTTACATATCAAGTTCCATTGAACTTTGAGTAGAACTTGATGACAATAACAAAGAGTTCAAACTCAAGTTGTTGAAAAAAATCCATGTCGGGAAGGAAATAAATAAACAAGAACCAATTATATCCAAAATATGGTGGAAATAGAGGAAAAGAAAATAATTAGAAATATCAATGCTCAATCTTGTCAATAAAGCATAACTATGATTATCAATGATAAGATCTGGTGATTGGTCTATTGCAATATTCTCTAAAACATTAGTAATCTTTTTCATTTATTAAGTTATGTTATTATAACATGTGCAAAGATATTTATAGCATATGTGATGACATTTTTTTATTAATGTGATCAATTTCAAAGTGATGAATTTAGTTAACACTCATTTATTAGTGATTAATGATCTAACAAAGGGTTTCCATGACATGGATTGAATTTTAATAGACTCACCATGTCATTTGGAGTCAGAGAGGGTAGTCCCTCAGAACTATCAAAGATGTCAGATCCTGAGAGATCTCAACCTAATGGGAGATCACAACATCATTCAAAATTAAAAATATGAGTCCCTTAGACCTATCAAAGTTGTTAGATCTTGGGCTAGCCTAGCCTAATGGGGACTCTCTGCATCATTTAGAGTTAGAGAGTAGTCCCATAGACCTATCAGAGATGCTAGAGCCTAAGAGAGCTTCACCCAATGGAAGATCACCACATCATTCAAAGTTAGAAAGGTGAGACCCTCAAACCTGTTAGATATGTTAAAACCTAGGAGAGTCCATCCCAATGGTAAATTGTCATGTCATAAAATGCAAAGATGAATTAGTTTTCACTTATGACCTAGAAAGCTTAGAATGAATTATAAGTGTTTAACTAGGACTGATTGTTTTGTGCCATGATTCCCTAGGTGATACATCATCTTACATAGCATAAATCCATGTATCATATAGTTATGCTTAAATGGAAATAATTAATAAAAAACCAATAGAGTGGTGACACGTGTCAAAAAGTGAGGGCTAGATGAGGAAACTCTAAGGGATGTGGTTACATGTTTACCACGTCCTTTCCATAAACAAAATGATAAGTTGGAGCTAATTGGATAGTTTTGAAAAAAACATCATATCACCATTGCTATATCCATCTAGCAGTAGAGGATCATGGGATCTGAATCCAATTTTAGATTTGGAATTAAAAGGATAAAATCTCAGCACCAACTCAAATTTCAAATTTAGAAAAAGTGATTTTTTAAATGACATTAATGTAGAGAGATGCATGCACAAGATTTTGAGCCTAAAAAAGGCCTATTAAAGGTTACTGATGACAATATGGGAATCTAGGTGCTTGTTACCTCATTTTTCTACATGTAAATCTGTGCACTACATGAATAGGTGAGATAGACGTGTTTTAAATATTAAAAAAATTAAACTATGTCTGTTCTATAAGCATAATATACTCTTAAAAATTTGTAATTATAAATTTAAATGTTATAATGAGAAAAAGCTAGATAGCCATAACTAATTCAAATCTATAACTCAAAATATAAATTAAAAAAAAAAGATAAACTTTACAACAATGAATACAGTGTGATGATAAAAATTTTAGTAATTTATTAACAATTAACAAAGTGTGGAAACTAAATCAATAAAATAGTTTGAAGACTAAAAATAATCGCTAAGTTTCTACAAGAAATATTTGTTATAGATAACATGCCATGACACCTACCTAAAACTTCAAAATAAGCATCGCCCTAATTTTATTCAAGTAATAATAGAGTTTTTTTTTAATTTTTCAAAAAATACTAAGTAGTATTTATTTGCTTTTAGCATATCATGGCACTAACATTGCGAATTGATTTTCAAGAGAAGATGTTCCTAGAATCTACTTTTCTTCTTGGAGCAAGAAACTCATTATCCCCCATGGAAAAATCAAGTCCTTTATGTTTGACAAGTAAGTTTTAATGAATCATTTTCCTTTTTATCATTCTTATTTCATCATCTTGTGAATCTCATAGATCCTAGCCCAATGGGAACTCACTGCATTAATCAAAGATAAAAAGGCCAGTCTCCCAGATCTGTCAGAGCCCAAAAGAATGTGGCCAAATCAGAGATAATATCATCATTTAGAGTTAAAGAGGCTAGTCCCTCAAACTTTTTAAAGAAGTCAAATCTCAGGAGAGCTTGACCTAATGTAAACTCACTACATCATTTGGAGTCAGAGAGGGAAGTTCCCCAGACTTGTTAGAGATGTCAAATCCTGGGAATAATGTCAGATCCCAAGAGAGTATGGCCCAATGGGATATTTCCACATCATTCAGAGATAGAGAGACTAATCCCCTAGACCTATTAGAGATGTCAGAGCCCAAGAGAGCCTAGATAAATGGGAACTTGCAACATCATTTATAATTAGAGAGGGTAGTTCCCCAAACCTATCATAGATGTTAGAATCCAGGATAGACTAGCTTAATGGAACATAACCACATCATTTAGATTTAAAAAGGTGAGTCCCCCAGACCTATCAAAGATGTTAGAGCCTAGGATATCTTGGCCCAATGGGCACTTTTTACACTTTTAGAGTCAAAGAGGGGATTACCTAAAACCTATCAGAGATGTCAGAGATTGGGAGAAATTGGCTTAATGGGATATCAACACATCATTTAGAGTTAGAAAGGTGAGTTCCCCAAACTTGTCAAAGATGTCAGAGCCTAGGATATCCTAGCTTAATGGAAAGTTGTCACGTCATATAATGTGAAGATGAAATAGTTGCCACTTGTGACCCAAAAAGCTTAGAATAAAATACAAGTGGTTAACTAAGACCAATTGGGGTCCAGCATGTGTCCTTGGGTGACACATCATCCTACCTAGGATAGAGGCATGGAGTACAAAGCTATGATTAGATGTAAACCATTAATAAAAACTAATAAATTGATGACACATAAAAAAGTGAGGGTTCACTAAGGAAACTCTAAGGTATGTGGTTGCATGCTTGCTACATGCTTGCCATTAATAGAATGGGAAGCTAGACCTAATCATAAAGTTTTGAAAAATATCCCATCACTAATGTTATATTTGTTTGGTGATAGAGGATCATGGGTTTCGAATCCAATTCTAGATTTGGAAGTAAAAGGAGAAAATCTTGCCACCAACTCAAATTTCAAATTCATAGCAAGTGATTTTTCAAATGAAATTAATATAGGTACATATGTTCATAATATTTTAAATCTTAAAAGAGGCCCATTAACTATTATTATTGTTGCCTTAGGATAAATCCCACACTTATTGCTTTCAAATTTACATAAAACTTTTGTATCCTACACCTTCAACAATTGAAAGCTTCCCAATTCCTTTTCTATACTATTTTAATGGTTGTTACATCCTCTCACTTGAAGGCCAATTTCGAGTACCAAGACACCACTTTACCTACTAGTTTAACTAGGTAAAAGAAATACAATGACATATTCAAAGTAATTGAGTAGGTCCCTAGGGACTCTGACAATGTCAATCACCAGTTATCTGAATACAAGGACACCCTTCAGTCTTATAAAAGATGCAAACTCTATATATTTTCAACCAAACCAGAGGTGTTTCCCTACACTGACCTATCAGGAAACATCCTCCATAAGGGCATCTGAGTGTAGGATGGTGTTAATGATTGGGTGTGTTCACCCATTTCTCAACATCAAATTACCAACACATCTAGGAATGTCTTCAAGGAATACTACTCCGTCCCAAACTTCTTGTCTCATATGATGAAATGTTAGTATTGGTCTAGATGATTGATCACCAAATCTATACCATCTTCCAATACTGGGACAAGAACCTAGACTCTAAGTGGGCTAATAAATAAAATATCAATACCTACATTGTCTGCACTTTCCAAGAGAAGGTATGAGTAGGCATGATTATTTTTAACTAGTTATTTGGGAACTCAAACTACCAATATGTAAATGAACTAGGGTTACTCCTACTATACATGATCTTGACTAGCTCTGGCATCTTAAACCTTGGAGGATTGATCAACTTCAAGTTGGTTTAGGCCGTTATAGATGCCCAAAATGGGGGATATTTCTACATGATGAGATACCTATTCAACACCATCTATGGGATGCCCTCATTCAACCTATCAATCTTTCTTGTGTGGGTTCCTAGTGGCCTAATTATCCACATGGTTTTCTTCAAGCTCTATGGTCACCAGTTCCACTAGCATGTCTAGGACATCTACAAGTATTTCTACCTAATGGTATACCAAAATATCAATGAATCTCCCATATCCTAGCTCTCAAAGATAATCTGGGACTCCATCACAACCATAGGGGACTACTAGTTGTATAAAAATTACATAGTGATCCAAGTCATAGGCTTTATGAAACACCCCCTACACCTACCATACTATGTTTCTAATTGCCTAGTAGAGCATGAGATCACCTATCAACTAGTGAATCACATCTTTGGCTATTACATACAACATCAACAAAAGATGTGCCCTTCACTCCCCATCACTACATGAGGGAACATATATAGGAACTTCCCCTCTATAATAAATATGGTGGTTAGGTGAGACTCCTTCATTTTGGCATAAACCAAGATTTAGTAGTGGGACCCTAAAGGTGTGATTTGGGCTCACTTGGCATAGTATGGATCTTGGCTGAACATCAACTATGGCCATCAGGTCAAGGATGATGACAAGATTTATCTAGATGTTTTTTATGATAATGAGGTGTAATCCCTCATAGCATATAAATAGAAATAAGGCTCAAGCAAGCCCCTCAGCAAATACTCCATCTCTTTCTTAACCCATAGCGGACCTAACTGTAACTTTTTTAGCCATCTCATAGACAATCTTGAAGGGAATAATACCACCTTCTCCTTTTCAATACATACCTCTACTTCATTTAGCCACTCCTCAAGTTTTACTTCCACTATTAGACCTAGTTTCTCAAACTTTGTTTCCACCAATAGCCCCAGTTTCTCAAGCTCTACATCCACCTCTTTCACATGCTCATCTAAACATCTCATAGAGAATATTGAAGGGCATCTTGCTACATTATCCTCCTCAAGTTATGCCTCTACCTCCTCCAACTACTCTTTAAGCTTTGTTTCCACTAAAAACTCCAATTCTTCAAGCTTTGCTTCCACCAATAGCTTTGGTTCCTCAAGATCTACCTCTACCTCCTTCACATGCTCCTCATGCTCTACCTTCACCTCCTATGGTAATGACTTCCACTAGGCCCCAATAAACTTGATCTAAGACAACATGGCACTAGGAAACCCAATCATATCCTACTCAACTAGTAGTGTTGTAGCCTCTGAGATTTGATACTAGGGGTAGATAGATAGCGAGCCTTGAATGAGTCACTTAACAAGCACCCATCTAGGGTCATCCACTCACTCTTCCATATCCTCTCATTTCCCTTTTGCCCCTTGATCTTGTCATGTTTTGAACCCCTATTTTGGTATCTACTATTTTCACTCCACATTCACTATTTCTCATTCTTTCCCCTTCATCATTCACCCAAATATGCTTGGGCTCAGTCCTTATAAGTGTTGTCAATTCCTCTTTCCCCTTTGCTCTACCCATCTAACATCCTGGAGTCTTCTAGGTACCTCATTTGGGCACACCCTTAATAATAGGTATGGCTAAAACCTTTGGGATCCTACCACCTCTAGAAAGGACCCTCTTAGTCCCCACTCTAGTTAGCCTAATGATTCCTTTTTCGGTTCCAAGTCATTTGGCATCAGGTCCTATATCTCTAATTGTCATAATCAGACCATTCATTACATTACCTAGAGCTAACCTAGAGAATAGGTTAAATAAGAAATATAAGGTGACCCATCCTTTGACTTCTCTATCCCTAATAGCAAGATTTCAATGATTGACTCCTCAACCCACTCTCTCCCTTACCCAAGGCCCCGTTGGCTTCACCTTCAACCATCTAATCTCATCTCTATTGTTTCATGATTCATTATTGGGGCCAATCCCATCTTAGGTGAAATTGATGTAGGAACAATGGTGAGCTCAATTTTTACCATAGACCCCCCTTTCATTCTCCCTCCCTTCACCCCCATGCCTCCTCTACCTCCACTCCTTTCCTCTTTCACTCCTTCCACTTCCTCCATCTCCCCTCCACCTCATCCTCTACCCTTCACCATCATTTTAGCCACACCTCCTACACCCCTAATAGCCCAAGGGATGGTCTTGATATCACATGTGCCATAGATGGATGTCTAGGTTAACTTGGATGTGCACTAGAGTTTTGATAGAGCCTTTGAGAAAATGAAGAAGATTCTCACTCAAAAAAAATTATAGGAAGGAAACCCAGTGATATGGTAGACCCATCAAGATCTATTTTACCTCACCAAGGTGATAACTATTATTGGGGAAGAGATGATGGTTGAGGACCCAATTTTTTTCCTCTAAACTACCCATGACATGTCCAAGAAACTCCTTGAGGACATACAGAGATAAGTCTAGACTCTTGAGTCCCAAGTGAAGAGCACATTCTTGATTAGATTAATTGGGAAAGTCAAGGATGCCCTCCTATTTATTATATTAATCCTAGGGAAAGTAGTGGGGACACAGACTGAGACTGATGTAATTATACTTAGGATGTAGGCTTATATGAGGATAATCACAAAGATTAACAAAAAGTGCCAAAAGTTTTAGTTTGTGGTTAATAAGGGGATTTTTCTAGATCTCAAATTGATGCCAATGTTAGATTTGGTTTTGTACCAAACTTATGTGGGAAACATGAGATTATTGATGAAAGAGTGTCTAGATTTGGCCCACACTATTACATAACCCTTGGAAGATGGTGAAAATATGATACTAACCTACTTTTGGGAGGTCAATATCTCGTGCCATTCCACTTAGATGGCACTCTACTTGAACAAGGAGAATTTAGAGTCTACCTGGGTCAATTTGACAAGGTTATGAGGAGAAAGTGGCTAAGGTGAACCAATAAGGAGAATGGGTGGCAATAGACCTATCAACTCAATGTGCTATGAGAATAAACAAAGTTTCATGAGGCTAGGCCTCAATGGAAGAAATTTTTTAGGTCTCCCAAGGACTAGTATCTGAGGTAGAGTGATCTTCAGGGAGCTTAGAATGAACTTGGCTAAGCTAGATAATGATTTTGATCTCGTAGTAGTCACGTTGGAATCCAAGAGTTGCCAATTAAGGTAGTTGGGAATAGACTCCTCTTAATTGCCTTCATATGTTTGGAAATGGTCCCTATAAATTTGTTATGGGTTTTTTGGAATCTCTTTTAGTTTATTTTTTTGAAATATGGTTGTAACTGCAATGAGTGGCCATCATGGCTCAAGATGGGATCCTCAAAATTTTTGAAGGTGAGCCCCAATCCTTATCTATTTATATAAGAGTCATATTGTATTTTAAGGTTGACTAAAACAATGGTCCAAAGTGTTGTTGGATTATTTCCAATTTTTCTCTACTCTACAGACTATAACAATAACCCAAATTGATTATTGTAGTTGTTTTTCATTCTTTTAATGAATACAAGTTTTGTTTCTATAAATGAGTCTTTTATGTGTTCAAATTTATTTCATTTTCATGTTTAAATTTTCAACAATGTTATGTGTATATATCTTAAATTGGTCAAACAACCACACATATCATGTATTTTCATAGTCCTTTCACAGGAGAGCTTGACTAGAGAATATGAGCCTTGTTCACATTAGTCATGTCTTTTGTTTTACTCATATTAATCTTCTTTCATGCTATAGACACATTTTTGCTTATTCCCAGTCATTTTAAGCTTTTAAAACAATCATTCCACCTCAACCAAGTCATATTTCCCATTATAATTCCATCCCCCTAGGTCTCGAGCCTATAGGATAAGAGCGTTGGGATTAGACTATAGCACTGGACCCTATGGTGTCCATTTCTATCACTCATATCCAATGGAATTTTGAGTCCCAATGATTATTTTGCCTCACTTAATGAGTCCTAAACTCTTCCTAGATTCATCCTTAAGATTTTTTAATCCTTCTAATGTTGACCAAATGTGAATAAAGATCCCAAATTCAAAATAAAGAGTATATTATATAAAGGACTTCACAAGGCATTTTATATCTAGCACTTACTACTTTAGCATAGTACATAATTAAAAATCAGTCAATAGTATAGCTCAACATTCTTCATCATACATAGACTTGCATGCTTGATCAAGGAAGGGCCTAGGTAAAAGTTCACTCTTGCATCTACTATGCACATTGATTATGCACATTCCCTAAGGGAGAACTACATTTGATCTAAGATCCTAATTGAGGGTTAATATAAGTAGTGATCAGGATAACATGAGCTCTAGATCGTGTGATCATACTTCCCCTAACCCAATTTTTCCCCTTATACTTTTAATGTATTTGTTATTTCATGTGTGTAGATAGACCTAGGGTTTTAATATTGAAATGGATCTATAGCAAGCTCTATCGGCATTCAACATTTTATTTTTCATATACAAGCTCATAGAGGGACATCAGACAAAACCTAGAAAAATTAGGTCTCTGGGACAATAATGGTAGAAAAGGACTATAGCACCAAACCCTAAGGTGTCTTAATTTGGTGCTCCTATCCTTTCACTAAATAAAAGCAAGATCTAGGTTCCTGACATCTTCCCAGTCCTATGTAGCAATTTTTAACCCCTAAATCATTATTTTAGCCTATTTTTCTAGATAATTTTATTTCTTTCTATATGTAATTAATTTGATTAAATTGATTAAAGCCTATATTTTAACTATATTTTATTGTATTTTTCCCTTACTCCAAACCCCTTATTGTTTAGTAACTAGACCCTAGTTTCCCAAAAATAATAAAACATTTGGTTAAACTGACTTACTTTGAAATAAATCTAAAACCCTAGGTACCCTTAGGGTTTTTCCTTCATATTTTGTGCAAAAAATCAATTTCTAATTTCTAGTTTTTGTATAAATTTTTGTGCATTAATTATATTCAAATATTATTTTAGAACTTAAAATTATTGAAATAATTTTCTAAAATTCTAAAACCCTAACCCTAAACCCTAGATTTTCAAACTAGGTTCTCAAACCCTAAGCCTCCCTCCTTTAATATTTTTAGAAAATATTTTGGAATTTTTGCAAATAGTTTGGAGTGTCAAAAATATTTTCAAAATCTCAAAATTAGTAGTTATTATGTGCAAAAATTCAATTTCTAATTTCCAATTTTTGTGTAACTTTTTATGCATTTATCTTATTCAAATTTATTTTAACAATTTAAATTATAGCACTAATTTTTAAAAATTATAAAAACCCCAATCCAAAAACCCTACATTTCTAAATTAGGTCCTCAAACCCTAAGCCTTCTTTGCAATTTTTAGAAAAATATTTTGGAATTTTTGTAAACTGTTTTGATTGTCAAAAATATTTTCAAAATCTCTATATTAGTAGTTATTTTTTCACTTCTAAGTTAAACTCTTATTGGTGATAATTTGCTTCTCTCTCTCTCTCTCTCTCTCT
>JARHVA010009975.1:0-100000 GCA_037957365.1 Torreya grandis
AGATCTAAAGCTCATTATGGAAAAATATGTTTTGCATTCAGATTTTTTATGCTTTGGATATGGATGATATGGATATAGTTCTTAGATATCCATGGTTAGAGACTTTAAGAACAATGAATATTAATGTTCAAAAAAAGGTTCATGAAGTTTTGGTATAGGAAAAAGAAGATCACTTTACAAAATATCATAGTGAAAAGGCACCAATAACAATCTAGGTAGATCATGAGGATGAGATGGAAATAGGTGATGAAGAGCATGATGAAGATTTATATGATATAGATAAATACACACTAACAAAATGAACACTTCATCTACTCAAGAGAAAAAGAAGGAAAAGGGTGGAAGAGGTAGAATCAGGGGTGGATAAGGTCAAATTATTGGGAAAAGGTTGAGGTATATAGGCACCCACATCATCATGAGAGGAAACAATCATTGAACCAGGTGAGGAAGTGTCATAACAAAAAATCATTTTGTCTATATAGGAAATACAATATCCAATCATTATGGATATGCAAGGAATCCAAAATAAAAAATACTATAGCACATGGAATGAATGGGGAAAATAACTATGACTGCATGGAAGAATACCTACTATGGTCATGGTTGGAATCAGAGTAGTGCAGTAAAATATGGTACATGGAATAAAAAAAGGGAATAATTATGCTTGGACACCAAATCAGTATAATTATGATCATGAATGAAAATCAGAGAAGCACAATGGACTTTTGAAATGAGATTGGAGAGCTATCACCTACCCAAAGATCAACATATGTATGGCTAGATGATCAAGATTGGAGACAAGTGTGAAATGATTTGAAGCACACTCATTATCTAGTTTACTCCTATGTTTCAAGGACAAAACATGTCAAAAGAGGGAAGTAATGCTATGTAGCTAGGGATATGATATATTAATGTATATGGGTTGATGGAGATGCTTGACATGTGACACACATCCCCTTAGTTAGTTATATGGGTACAATATATTAGGATAATGGAGTAACTTATGGAATTATTATATTGCTTAATGGTTAGCCTACATTGGGATTAGGAGGTTACCCATCCATGGGTTAGATCGATGTCTATATATAGGAGAAGATTATCATGTTAAAGATATCAAGTAAGCATTGAGTCTTCTATTGTAAGAGGATATTGGAGGTTGTCCCCCTCGAAGAGACACTGTGTGGAGTTATTCCCTTCTTAAAGGAGTATTATATGGTGTTTCCCTACCTTAAGGGTATTTCTACATATATTGAATATCAATATCATATCAATATTCTTAAATTATAATGTGAAAATTGTATGACCAAATATAATGATGATTGAAAGTAATGTTCTTCTCAATCTACTTTCCGTAGAACATCTTGAAATATCCTTACACATACTTTGTACAATGTGATCGATCATATCTAACATAGAAATGGTACTCCCTCAATATTTTATGTTCTTTATTTTTATTATCAAGTGAATTTGTGAATTTTAATATGCATGAACATGAAAAACTATACTAAATTTTAATACCATGATTGAAATTCCATTTTTTTGTTTGAATGTGTAATTTTCAAAAAATTCAACTAATTAAATAGTAGAACCAAATGGTAATTTATCCTTGAATTAACTTGAATTATTAATCCAACCATCTACCTTTTTGTGTGTGCCTTGCATAATCATAGACAATTTTCTCCCTAAATTGACCATAAATTCTAAAAATATATTATTTTTTAACATTCTCACATATTTTAGATTCTGTCATATTTTAATTGATATGCCATAGATTTGTATTTACTTAAACCTACTATTTCCTTTATAATTTCACTTGTACTATCCTCATGGATACCATTTTTTCATTTTTTCAATCCACCACAAATATTATAAGTTATATCTAAACATTCTTTGTTATAAAATAATCTATCCATCTAGTCCTTTCACATTTAAAAAAACATGTTTTGTTATAGAATAAATTCCCTTCCTGAGTTTGGAAAAACTTGCATGCCACACTCATACAAAATGTTTTTAGTATGAAAAGTACATAATATATGACTAAAAAAATCGTATTGAATTGAAAATTCAACATGTTGACTACAAAAATAAGTGGTGCACATGCAATTTATTTTTACATAAAAGGGTTTTGCCATATCAAAATATCTTTGAAAATACAAATTTGTTGATTTTTTTTTGTATAAATTTAAAGTATGATTATGTTTTTTCATATCCAAGAAAAGTTTTAGATGCAATTTTTTATTATGGGAACTAGCTCTTTTTTTCACTATGTCTATTGTATTAGGTGAAATTCTTGTATTCTCTTTCCAAAATCGTGCAAGTAAATGTTAGAGAGAATTGGCTATAACCTTTTCCTTTCATGGAATTCTACCCTATAATTATTAAATATCATTTGGTATTAACATCATTAATTATTTTACGTATCCCAATTTCTTTCATTATTATTTTTCTATTTATGTTTAGTGCTTGGCTAGTTTTTTTAAATCAAGTGTTTTCTCCCTATTTGACCCACTTACTAAACCAAGTTGTTATTATGCATCAAACAACACTACAATATTTGTTACATATATTCATGCATAAAATATGATATGCATCATGCATATTTTCAACAATTTCCTTGATTTCACCATCTGTGTTAGTAAATAACCCTAAAATCTAGATTGGGGAATCTAGGGCTAAAGGTGTAGATATAGTCTAGGGCACAAGGATAACATATTATATCTAAATTAGGAAAATTAATTTGTAAACTAAGATAAACATATGATAAATTTATTATGCTTAGATATGCTAAAAATAGAAAGTACATGTATGATATTTATTACAAAGATAATTAAAACAAGATACCTAGGTGGTTCTGATGTTAATATAGATCTAGATATAGAGTAGGGAGGGATCAAAATGGAAGTGGATTTTGTATTAGTCATTAGATTCCAGATTAATCACTTTTGTGACCTCAAATAGTTGCATTGCCTCAAACTGTTACATTAAAACTTCTATCTAACCTGAACACATGTGTCTTATATGGAATACCTAATGGATATAGATGAAACCACCTAGAATATTTTGGGTTTTATGTCACCTTCACTCTAGTATTATTAGATCTAGATCATGGGTTATCTCTCTTTGTCAAATTAAAAAATCGTAAGTTTTAATCTTCATAGTGGATATGGGAAAAAGGGGTTAGTGGGCACATAGTGTCCATCTACCCAAAATTCCCCTCTATTAATAAACACTAATTACATGCCAATACTTTGAATAGGGCCTCAAACTTATGTAATTATCCCATATGTGTTTACTTGTTTGTTTTTAAGGATATAATGTGTGATAAATAAGTACATAGAGTGGCCTGCCTTATAAATTGGAAAATTTGGCTCATGAGATGATCCTTCACTACTTTAGACCTATAAATGCATTGCACTTATGACTGATATGGAAATAGGAAAAAATAAGGAATCTTTTCTCACTTGAATGTTTGGTTGGGTACTTTTAACAAGTTGCCTTATGAGTTTTTATGTCTGTGCTAGGTGAATAATGAATGAGGGTTGATCTCATATTTATACTAATCTCTTTTGAAAATATCTTACATTAAAGCACTTAGGCTGACCATAAAAATATGTTTCACTTGAAAATTTGATGACTTTTAGGGCACTAGAGACTTATGTTGGGATATGACACTACTGTAGACATAGGCATATGACTAGGACACAAATGTTTAGAATACTAGAAAATAAACACATGCCTAAAAATTATAAAGACATAAGTTTTGACAATTTGGATTCCCAATCTAAATGTCAACCCCTAAAATAAAAAACTTTCCATGAGAACCCCATAATCTTGTTCATGGTGTCTAAAAATTATCATGGTCTTATAAATGCCTCTTAAAAGTCTTTTATCCTTGTTAAGGATGTCATATATGTGTTAGAACTTGTTGGGGAGATCCATATATCATATCTTACCGTTAGGTCCTTTGGTTGATGCACTAGTTGATCACAATGGTCCTTGAGTGAAGGAAAGAGTATCAAGTTTCTCATGAAGTATAGAGATGGTTTAAACCCTATTTGATAAAATCATGGTTTTTTAGCATAAGTTAAGGTAATTTGACAAGGTTAAGGTTTATGGTTCTCATTATTTTAGGACTATTCTAAGCCATTCCTTGATAATTGACCCTATTAGCAAGAAGGAGAAGATGTTTAAACCTTACCTAATTTATTACATGAGTTCTGAGCTATATTTAAGGTCATTTTTTGTGGTATATTATTTCAAGCCTATTCTAAGTATTGATTCACATTTTAAAGTCATCAAATGACCCTTAAAACATGTTATATAAGTCATCCTAAATTACAAAATTTATAGGAAGGGATGTTTAGATGTTAATTGTATTAATAATATCCTCCTAAGAGTCCATTAGCCATCATAAAACTATCATAAGATGGTTTTCATATGCATAAAGGTCTATTTTAGGGGTCAAGTTCACTTCTCACTCATCAAATGGGACCCACACATGGGAAATTATTAACCTTAAACTCCCCAAACCATACCACTTGTTTTGAAATGTTATTTGACTTTTGTTTTCCATCCCTCTTCCTTTTAATGGCATCCCAAGTTTTGAAACATGAAGAAATGCAAGAAAAATGAGTGTCGTGTAGGTGTTATAGATTTGTATAGTTAGGTATATATAGATAAAGGTAATAAAATTCATTAAAATCTCATTTTATGTGTATCAAAGGAGTTTCATGACCAAAATGTGCAAAATGGTTCAAACACTAGTCCACTTCTTCCATCGAGCTCTTTGGCAACTTAAGATAACTTCCAAGTTTTTGATCATTACATATAGGAGAGATAAAGTGAAGATATAAGAATTTGGGAAAATAAAGTGGGTATAATTACCTTCTCATTATTGGCATATATATATTTAGATTCATGTCCTATACTTTATGAACAAAAAATAAGAATCTAGGTAGTTAAATTATCTCATTCATTTGTGTAAGGGTCAAAAGTTGCATCAATTTTAGTACCTATGTGAAATGGTTTTGAAGATTTAATATTTTTTATGGTTATATGAGTCTTTAACATCCATCTCCATCACTCTTAACCCCTAGTTCATGCATGTGATCCCTAAAAAGCAAGGAAACATTCATGTTTTCACTATTATAGACTTCAGACAGAGCCTCTCCATATTACGGAGTTTTATTACATAACAGTGTGAGTGAGGGGGTGTTTTTAGAGTGGATGATGATTTTATTTTATTTATTTCAAACCTTTTCTATCCTTAAACTCTCAATAGAGTAAAAAATTAAAATAAACCCCTTCAATTCATTCTCTAAGGTGACTACCATGAACATTTTGTGACCTCCTTTGCAAGTAAAGAGAAGGGTAGCTATAACCCTACATGAAGGTGAAACATAAAGGTAAAGGGGAGGTTTATAAATTGATTTTATAAAGGATATTAGGGTTTCCCATTAATATTTTTTAGTATTTGATATTGATAAAGGGGGCTTAATGGCCTGTTAGGCCTAAAATTAATATAAGCAGGCATGTACACATGAACTAATGACATTTGCGCATTCAAAAGGTTTGATAGAAGTATAAATACATCTAAAGGGGAGTTAAAAATAAATATCAGGGTCTCCATTATGATATGATCCTTAATATGAAGTATGAAATCACTTAGTCAAGTGATTAGGACTATACAAACTCAACCACTCATTAACCCTAGGTCCTTTCAAGAAGGTAGATGGAGGGAAGATTTGATAAGAGACTCAATACAAGGAATATTACAAACATGTAAGGCCATATTAAAAACATATAAAGCCATATTACATGATTTTATAGACTCATCAACATTATTTCAAGAGAGATGAGACCATAAAGGTCCTTAACACTAGTTGCACAAACACTCAAGCTAGATAATGACTTAGGCAGATCTACATAGAGGAAAGAGGTAGAGATGATGGTCAAAATAGCTAGAGTAAATTACAGAGAGTGAAAAAAAGTTCAAAGTTATTACATAATGGAATTTAAATTACCATTGGATACATATAGGTAAACTAGAAGCTTGAGACTCAATCTAGGCCTATTAGTCCTAGAGTCATTCTTGACTGCTCAAGACCTCACCTCAATCTTAGTGACTAACCTAGACCCCAAAAACAATTTAAAGATCATGAGAAGGTGTGAGGTGATGTTATAGGTTATATTAAGAGTGTTTTAGGCATAGGAGAGAAACATGTAAATTTTGGTCTTAAGACCCCTCTTAAGTTATACAATCCTAAGCAGTCACCTCGAGCTGCCACTTTCAACACTCACATATTTCATCATAGAAGGAATCAAACCTAGGGATCTAAGGGAAAATTTTTCACCCCTATGGACTCAATATCCATAAAGGAGAGTGGGTTTTATAGGCCCATATTTATGAATCATCACTAAGACTACAACTAGGTTCATAAAGCTTACATAAAACTCAAGGTCCACCAACTTGCAGTCATATCTCTCCATAAAGGATACATGGGATGTAAATATTTTCAAGATATTTATGGGGGTCTAAGGTCACAATGTTCATTTCCATAAGTTTTGGATTGGAGGTATGTACTTTTTGAACCATTTTCAAGATGATAGACCTCTAAAACCCTAACATAAACTCAATTTGGGAAATCTTGATATATTTGTAATAAAACATCCTAAAAAGACTAATTAAGCACTTGGATCATGTAGTAAACTCATATAATATGCCATCCATGGTATTAAATAATATAGATAGGTGTATGGACATCTTGAAAATCATGTTTTTATAGGGTTTTGATATGTTTTTAGGGTATAGAGTTATTTGTAAGGTTTCCAATCATTGGAGGGGTGGTTTGAGACTTGTTTAACCTTTCCAAATCACCCATTATTCACAAATTTTGCTAAAAAATGCCTCTATAAGACTTCACCAAATAGGAAGTGTAGGAGATCTAGTGAAAGGTGGCCTAAACACCTAAGTTAGGTTGAATTTTAGGTTTTCACTATGGTAAAGGCATATTCCATGATGTAAAAAAAATTAATATCTAAATAATACTCATTTACCTATTCTAGAAATTTTGTTTAGGTTTCATAGCCACCAAGCACCTCACACTAAGATAATAGGCATAATTAGCCTATTAGACCTACTTTGTCAACATGAAAATATGTATATTAGCATAGAAATCTATTTAAAAAGTTAATATAGGGCCATTACCACTTTTTAACTATCATCATGAAGGAAAAAAACACACCTCATGGTCATTATGAAGGAAAGGGTACTTTCTAAGCCTACTCAACATGCAAGGAGAAGGGTGGGATACTTAGTAACTCATGGTGGCCTAATTGAATCACTTTAATGTTTAAAAATATTATAGGAAACTGTTTTTGACCATATTTTTGTGTGTCCATGATTTTAAATAGGTCAAAAAAGCCTGACCCAATGTCCACAACTCCATCTCAGCACCTAAAGGGCCCATTGAAGAACACCAATACATGAAGAGACATTTTAGGACTCTTATGGCTAATGTAACTACTATGTGAGTGGAAATGGTCATTTATAACCTATTATATGCATATCCATGCTAAATTTACTCTCTTTCTCTTCTTATTATTCTATATATTGAGCTTCTTATGCCATTATACACATCCCTCACCTAGGTATAAGGAAACTTTGCCTAGATTTATTTCTTGTATACCTCTTAGACTGATTAATAAACTATTTAAAATTGTTAAATACTAATACAGCATGTATGTTCTTATTTTTATATGTATAATTGGTAGAATTTCTCCCTTTACAGGTCATTACCATACCTAAATATTAGTAGGTTATTTTGTATAGGTCATATGATGTGTCAAAGGCTAGTGACTATACTTGAATGTAACTTGGTTGGAAGTGTCTCAAGATAGGCCTCTTATCCATCATCTCCATGTTTTAGCCATCCACCATGACATTCATGTGAAACACTATTTTATAAAATCCTTATAGAGAGAGTGTTTCAATTCAAGTTTGGTTCATTAGTGTTTTTAGAGATCAAATGGAGTTTACAATCATATTGAAGCATCACTATATTTAGATTAGGTTTCCTTTATGCATATTCCCTATCTCTTTTCATCCCAACATCATTAAGTCTTAATGATTTGAGATAAATAGATGAACTAGGGGAGTTATCCCCATAATCTAGAGGTCTAGCCTAGCCATAGGTCACCCACGGCCTCAAGTTATTCCCATGTTACCCCAACCTTTAAGGAAGCTCTAAAAAACTTCCTCCTAGGGTGAAATTTGGAGTGTTAATAATTTTGGAATGCCTTTTGGGATGAGATTCAAATAATTGGAGAACTCACTTATAGCACTTGGTCATCTTAGAGAGCTTCAAGCACCTCAGTATCAAATTGGCAGTCAAATTTCATGCTGAGAAATGTCACAAGGTCATCATCTTAGAGGTAATTTGATTTATAGATTCATCATGATGTCTAATGGATGCATATGGAGTAGACTTATATCACACACCTCATTATCAGTAGACCTATGACCCCTATCAGTACTATATTGACCCATATCAACTATACACTTATCCATACTTATCTCTTTCTATTCCAACTCAACTTCCTTATCAACATAATGTTATTTATAGTTAGTCTAAGTAAAGTGATGATGATTTGAGCTTAGAAATTTAAAACCTAAAGGAGGAAATGGATTTTTTGAAATAATGTCTTAGGTAGTAAAATTAAATTGAACATCAAGCCTTTGCCCATCAATAAAACATCTTTGAAAATCAAGATAATCCAACTAAAGTAATCACCCCTTATCCTTTCCTTACCTCTATGATTATTGGAGACACCTTGGTCTATAATTACTTATTTGATGATAGAAAAAGTAGTTCATTTATTCCTAATCTACTAGTTGATATTTTGAATTTTATATATGAACCTACTTCCAACTTTGAGTTTAAATGTAATGGATTGTCTAAAATGACATTTGGCCTCATCAAATACATATAAATTACCTTTTATTCTTACCCCAAGATCTCAATTACACAACACATTATTATTACAGATTTACCACCTTATTTTACTCTATGTTTATCTAATGACTTTATGGCCAAGATTGGTAGGTACTTATCCTTTGATTTATCATATATGGTCTGCAAGGTTGGGTATGGTGTAGGAATAAAAATCTGATCTAGACCACTGTCTAAGTTTCATCTTGAGCCTTACACACCAAAAATCTCAATTTCAAATTATCTTCATCCTCCTACCCCTAGTCAGCCTCCTTGTGTTCTATATCCCTTTAGATATGCACTCATTATTTCTCAAGAGCCTATTATAACTTCAACTTTGATCCCTTCATGCACTAGAACCCCATATTATGTCATCCCTATTATTATGAGAGAAATTTATCTTATGTATATTCATAATTAATAAGAGGAAAAATTTATGGAGGCTAGTTCAGAGGATGTCTCAAACTTTCCAAGTTCCCCATATATCCTTAATAGTTTAGTCACTAATGAGAATCAATACACATCCAAGTTTGACAAAGTAATTAAAGAATGGAAGAATAAGAATGTAGTGTCCTCAGCTAATTTTCTTTCTCTATATTTTCAACAACATCATGATCAGCCTAATACTCCTAAGGCTACAAGGAATAAGATCACTCTTGTAGCTATTAAACAAGATAATGAAGTACTTTTTCCCTCCAAACCTCTTATTTTTTGAAGAGGAACCAAATGCATTAAAGGTAGATTCTGAGCATCCAGGTGTGGGGAATAATTTGTCAAGACTAATTAATGAGGTGGTAGTCCTTTAAGAGCTTGATCATGTTGTAGATATAGGTGAGTTTAAAGAATTTTTTTAAAAGGATACTTCAAGAAACTATGATAAATAGATAACTATTGGTACCCATATTCATCCTATAAGATCAAATTTTGACAATGAAGGGAAACTTGATGATGTAGAGTAGTCATAATGGTATGATGTTGAAGTTGATGAAGATGAAGCATAAGTAATTTCTCCTCCAAGAGATAGACATGAAAACAATCTACATGAACCCATTATTGAAGTTAAGATAATTTTAAGTGAGTTATAAGATCCTTGATATAATCTTTACCATGAATTCTTTGGTGAGATTGAAGAATTGTGCATGATAGCTTGGAGTGATGGAATAGAATAACATGTTGAGGTCTCAAGTGAAGTTGAAGGTAGCACTGATGGTTTGGAACTTGAAGAATACAATCCAAGTTTATAAATAGAAGGCAAGGTGAGTTAGATCTTGAATGGATTGATGAGCTTACATTATCCATAGAAGATGATGATGACTAAGTTGTAGTAGAACATGAGCCTTGTTATGACTTTGAGGAAGAGTTAGAAATACTTGATCAAAATAATGCTTCAAAAGTGAATGGTAAGAATGGTATTTAATTCCATTTCTTTTCAATTGATCATGAATATATTTAATTTTGGGAAGACTTAGGTAAATTTTGTTAAAGTTTAGATAATCTACCTCCACCCCATGAGGATCTTGAGAAAGGTCTTAAAGAGAACACTGTGATAGTTGATCCTTTTGAGTTTCATAATCAAAATCAAGGAGAGAATAATGACATGTGGTATCAATGCTTGTAAAATTTTAAGGAGGTTAAAAACCTTGATAAGTTACCATCTTAGATAGAGCAGAATGAAGACACAAACCAAGGCATTCCATCTAGGTTCTTAGGAGAATAACTGCATGTAAGCATGGTTAATCAAGAGCAACCCATGACTGAGGTATAAATGAGATTGAACATGTAATTTAGATAAGTGTGGGATGAATATTTTTGGGTAATTTTTCCACACATCTAACTTATGTACCCAAGAATGGAATAAGAAGATCCAGTTGTTCTCCTAAAAGGCTATGAGCATGCCAATGTCCCTAAATGCAAGTAGAAGTCCTCCTTCAATGAGCAATACATGATTACATATAAATCATCATATAGTAACCTAAATTGATGGTAATATAATTATAAAAGGACCTTTCCATTTGATCCTAGAGGAGAAAGGAGTTTGGGTTAGGTCAGTTGTTTATATTAGTTTGTTGTCTCATTTAAATAAGTGTGTCATATACAAGTCCAATTAGTATTTTCTTTGTGTCATGTCGATTTTCCTTCCTTATGTGTTAGATGTTATTTAATTTGGTGTGTTTCCTTATGTGTGGTTAATTTTTATATTCTTATAGGTGTTATAAGGTGCTAGATCTAATTGACATTCCAAGAATATGTTCATCCAAGTCATGATGTCATATATGATTCATGTCATTGTCATGAAGATTTAGTGGGTTCTCATGATTAGCAAGTTGGTTACCCCTGTGAGTCACCAAAAGTGTTGACAATTTGGCCTCTCAGGAAAACTGTCAACTTCCACAATCAAAAAGATTACATGATAATCCCATAAACTTATTCATGGTGTCTAAAACTTGTCATGGTCTTATAAATGCCTCTCAAAAGTCTTTTAGCCTTAAGGATGTCTTATATGTGTTAAAAATTGCTAGGGAGATCCATATGTCATAGCCTATGTTGAGGTCCTTTGGTTGATGCATTAAGTGATCATAATCATCCTTGAGTGATGGAAAGAGTGACAAGTGTCTTGCGAAGTATAGATATGGCTTAAACCTTGTTTGATAAAATCAAGAATATTTAGCAAAAGTTAAGGTAATGTGACATGGTTAAGGTTTATGGTTCTCATTATTTTAGGATTGTTCTAAGCCATTTCATGAGAAATGACCCTGCTATCAAGATGAAGAAGATTTACAAACCTTGACTAACTTATAACATGAGTTATGAGCTATATTTAAGGTCATTTTCTATGGTATACTCTTTCAATCCTATTCCAAGTATTGATTCACCTTTCAAAGTCATCACATGACTCTTAAAACACAATATAAAAGTCATATTGTAAATTTTTTGAAAAGGGGTGTTTATATGTTTATTGTATTAATAATAGCCTCATAATATTCATTAATCCATCATAAAACTATCATAGGATGGTTTTCACATGCATAAAGGTCCATTTTAGGGGTTAAATTCACTTCCCACTCATCAAATGGGACCCACATGTGGGAAAGTACATCTCTTCAACTCCCAAAACCATACCACTTATTTTTAAATGATATTTAACTTCTATTTTTCCTCCCTTTGCCCTTTAATGGCATCCTAAGGTCTGAAACATGAATAAATGCAAGAAAATAGAATGTTTTGTAGGATTTTTATAGGTATTACAAATTTATACGATCATGTCTATATAAAAAGAGGTTATAAAGTTCACTTAGAGCTCATGAAATATTTCTTAGAAGAATTTCATGACCAAAATGTTCAAAACAAATCCAAAACTAATCTACTTCTTCCATTAAGCTCTTTGGTAGCTCAAGATAGCTTTCAAGTTTTTGATCATTCTATATAGAAAAGAGAAAGTGAAGATTTGATAATTTAATAAGAGAAAGTGGATATCATGACCTTATAATTATTTGCATTGATCTTAATATTCATGTCTTATACTCTATGAACAAACACTAAGAATATGGGAAGTCAAATTATCTCCTTAGTCTGTGCAGGGGTCAAAAGTTGGATCAATTTTGGTACATCTTCAAAATGGTATTGCATATTTGTTCTTTTATGTTGTTCCAAGAGTCCTTAAGATCCATCACTCTTCACCCTTTTTTAACATGTGTGAGCCTTGAGAAGAAAGGAAATATTCATGTTTTCACTATTTTAGATTGAAGATAGAGCTTCTCCATGTTGCAGAGTTTTAGTACATAAAAGTGGGAATGAGGGGGTGGTTTTAGTGTGGATGATCATTAGTCAAAATAAACCACTTCAAGTCATGCTCTAAGGTGACTATCATAAATGTTGTTTGACCTCCTTTACAAGTAAAGAGTAGGGTATATGTAACCCTACAGGAAGGTGAAACATATTGGTAAAAATGGAGCTTTCTCACTTGTTTTTATAAATGATCTATTTATTTTCCATTAATATTTTTTAGTCTTTGAGATTGAAAAAGGGGACATAATGTCCTATTAGACCTATTAGGCCTAAAACTAATATAATCAAGCCTATGTACATAAACTAAGGACATATGCACATTCATAAGTATTGATGGAAGTTTAAATACATGTATTGGGGAGTGAAAGAGACATATTAGGGTCTCCATGATGATATGATCCTTAAGATGAGGGAGGAAATCACTCAATCAAGTCATTAGGGATATGTAAACTCAATCACTCATAAACCCTATGTCATTTCAAAAAGGTATACATAGGGAAAAATTAAGAGAAACTCAGTCCAAAGAATTTTAACATTTGTGGGAATATTAGATGATTTCATAGACTCATCAACATGATGGAAAGAGAGATGAGACCACCAAGGTCCCTAATACCAGTTGTCAAAATAGTCAACATAGACAGTGACTTAGGTAGACCTACATAAAGGAAAGAGGTAGTGATGATGGTTAAATTAGTTGGAATAAATTACATAGAGTGTAAATAAGTGGAAATATATTCCATAAGGTAACTAAAACTATCAGTGAATACCTATAGGTAAACTATAACTGTGGGACTCAGTCTTGGCCTATTCGGCTTGGAGTCATTCTTGACTACTCAAGACCTCACCTTAATCTTGGTGACTAACCTAGAACCCACAAAAATATTGAAGATCATGAGAAGGTGTGAAGTGATGTTACAAGTTATATGTAGAGTGTTTTATATAGAGGGAAAAAACAAAATGTCAAGTTTGGTATTAAGACCCCTCTCAAGTTACACAATCCTAAGTAGTCACCTCGAGTTGCCACTTTCAACACCCACATATTTCATCACAAAGGGAGTCAGACCTGGGGATCTTAGGGAGAGTTAATAACCCATATATAATCAATATACATAAAGGAGAGAGTGGGTTTTAGGGGACCATATTTATGAATCATCACTAAGACTACATGTAGATTTAAAAAGCTTACAAAGAGCTTGAGGTCCACCAACATGCATTCATATCTCTCCATAAAAGATGCATGGGACCCAAATATTTTAAATAGATTTAGGGGGTTATATGTATTCAATATCCATGGCTAAAATTTTGGGATTGAAGGCTTGTACTATATGAACTATTGTTAAGATGGCAGACCTCCAAAACCTTACTTAAACCCTAACACATACATGATTTGGGAAAAATTGATATATTTGCATGCAAACACCCTAAAATGACCTGGTAAAAACTTATATCATGGAATAAACTTAGATAATATTCCATACATGATACTAAATTATATGGATAGGTGTACAGACCTCATGAAAATCATATTTTCATAGGGTTTTGTGATGTTTGTAAGGTACAAAGTTGTTTATAAGGTTACCAATCATTAGAGGGGGTGGATTGAGACTTGATTAAAATTTCCAAATCACCCATTATTCAAAACTCTACTTAAAAATTTATCTATAAGTATTCAAAAAATAAAAAGTTTAAGATAGCTAGTGGAAGGTGGCCTAATCACCTATTGAGGTCAACATACCCCCATTTTTTAAAATTAAGGACCCTTGTGCAACTATAAACCTTAACACTCATAACATGGCATTTTTTGTAGATTATTTGTATTTGAATATAATCCATGTTAGATAAGGGTGGCCTATTTGTTCATGATCCTACTTTAACTTTGCCTAATATTGCTAACAATGGATCTTCATGCTTCAATTGCAAGTTTCATGGGTCCCTCATCAAGTGGATTACACTTGAATTTTACAAACTAATCCTCATTCAAGATTTTACTAGCCATTGGTCTATAGCAACTAAAGATTAAATCCATGTTTTGAATGCCTCAAAATCCTCCTTGAAAAACCCTTACTTAGATCCTTCAGTTTAAATCCAAATTTCATGGGAGCAAAATTGGTGGGGACACTTTAAAATATGCAATGAACTAAGTTTAATTTTAATGCTAAAACTTAATCATGTTTTTAACATGACCAAGCCTGATCATAAAAATCATATTTGATCCCTTTATATTTCTCCCCCTTTATCCCTTTTTGTTTTAAAAATTGGGTCTAACTTTCATGTTTGTAGGGTCTATTACTTTCCTATCTCAGTCTCACTTTATGTTTCATGGCCCATCTTAGTACTTAGCCTAATATATTAATTATAAAGAATCATTAGTGTTTTTAAACATAAATGAGACCATAACCCTAAGAATTTAGGTTAAGTTTTTTACATTATCCCAAATATCTAGCTTAAATATATCACTTATTTATAGGATCAAAGGTTCATGCTTCATCAAGCAATATTTATCAGATAGAGAGAAAGAGACCCAACATAAAAGGCTTTGATCCATAGATCCAATCTTGCTTGATCACTTGGATCGCAATCAATAGCTCAAGGGAGCATATACCAAAAACAACACTATGTAGACTCTTTACAGGGTCAATAGAGTCAAAGCTCAGGAGCCCCATGGATTTGTCACATAGCACTATAATGTTCAAACTCAATATAAAAGGACCTCAAGATAAGATCTTACATTATGTTTTTTAATTAGTTGAAGGTGTTGGGTGAATATTTTGTCACCAGTTAATTGATGGGAAAAATAGGTGTTTCCACCATAGCATAAGGAGATTGATTGGCTAGATGTGCGGGTTTATCACATCGAAAAGGGACAAATCTCTCCTCTCATCAAGTGGAGGTTCCCTATAACTATGAGGTGCTATATACTATATATATAAGCTGAAAATAACACTCAAGGTAGAGTAACACCATCCATATCTCTTTTTTAAGAGATGATGTTCATAGACAAAGGAGAAATCCTAGTGAAATGACAAAAGGAACTTCTCTTCTTTCAGAAGTGGTCTGCAATAAACAGCAAGAATTATTTTTGGTAGTGATAAGCAAATGTAACAGGGTGCAATAACTAGCAGAATGAGGTGTAGCACAAAGTATCCACCTCAACTACCAAAGAGTGATATATGAAGGATAATGGGGGCACAAAGTCATCTCAAGATCCTTTACACAAAAACAAACTAAAAACACACACACTAAAGACAATTATGGTAGCTCAAAGTCTTCCCACAGTTGGCTTTAGGACACCTTCCAAGTTACTTCCACTAGTTTTGCTTATTTAATTAAATGGACAAGAAAGCATTCAGGAAATAGACATAAGAACAATTTCCTCAACAACACAAGCTATTCCAGCACAAAGTCTAAAAAGTCACTTGCTTTCTCATTCAAATAACAAAATATGATTAACAATCTGAGCTCAAAGTCTCAGTAATGCCTTTCAATTTGGGCAGAGTTTTGCTTCTAATAACAAAAAGATCTCCTTTACATAGAATAAGAGATTACAATATATAGCATCCAAGAAAGACTTGTTTTATTTCATGGAATGGCCCATGCTACATTTAATGCCTTGAATGCATTTTTAGTTCTATCAAGGGGCCATGCTAGAATAGGTCATCAGCCTTGACTTTGGTGTATAGAAACATCTCAAATGTCTTCTCCTTAGCATGGATTGTTTGGTCTATTTCTAGATATGTACGCAGTTGTCTACTCACTTTTATTCAAAGGGAGAAAAATAGGCCGTGCCTTTGAATGTTTACGCGCTCTAATGTCTACCTGGTGGACTGTTTCACCAACTATAAATAACTCCCTATAGATATTTCTAGTCTTTCCCTCTTGTTCCCTCATCTTAACACATTTTATCTCTCTTTTTTTGTGATCTAAGCTCTCAAGCTATCTCTTCCCTTTTTGTAGGCTCTTTCGGCTTCTTCTTCAACTAGTCGTTGAGTTTGTCTTTAGGTTCCATGCCATATTTGAAAATAAATGAGAATTTTATTACCCTAAAGTTAACATCCATAGGGGCATCATTGGTTATTTTTTCATTTGAACCATGTTGAACCTTGAACCTTTGAACCATGAGAGTGCATTGGTTCAATGGTTCAATGGTTTGGGCGGTCTTATCGGCTCCTTGGTTCAATCAGCTCCTTGGTTAAATCACTTTCTTTCCTCTTTGGTTAAACCATCTCTTTGAACTTGTCTCTAGAATATTCCACTTCCTTCCTTTGCTTGAAGCTTCTTTGAACCTTTGAACCTTTGAACTTTGAACCATTTTGGTTCAAAGTTCAATAGTTCATTCTCTTTCTCTGAGTCCTTTGGTCCTTCGAAGTTTCTATATCCTTTTCTTTTCTGTTGAACTCGTTAAACCTTTGAAATTTAAACTCTTTTAGTTCAAGGTTCAATGGTTCAATGGTTCATTCTTTATTCTTTGAATCCTTTGTTTTTCTAAGTCTTTCAAACTTTATTAAACTCAGTAAACTTTTGAACTTTGAACTATTTTGGTTCAAGGTTCAAGGTTCAACGGTTCAATATTTCTTCTTATAAGTCTTCTTTCCATTTAAGTATTTTGATTTTATTGAATTTGTTGAACCTTTGAACTCATTAAACCATTTTGGTTCAAGGTTCAATGGTTCAATGGTTTAACCTTCACTCTTTGAAGCCTTCTTTTCTTTAAGTCTACCGAACTTATTGAACTCTAGAACTTACCGAAGTCTTCGAACTCGTTGAACTCTTCGAAGCAGTTAAACTTCTTTAAACTCATTGAGTACTTAACTCTTTTTGAAACTTTGAACTCATTAAACCTTTAAACCTTACTGAAGTGGGGTTCAATGTTTCAATGGTTCAAGGGTTCATTCCATTTGTTTGGAGTCTGCCGCTAAGTCTTTTGATTGAACCTCAGCATTGAATCAGCCTTGAAAATGCCTAAGTGTTGGAACTTCTTTCTGAGAAAGCCTACCTATTGAAAATGTGAGTTCTTTAGCTAAGAAGACTCAAATAATTTAATAATTTGAATACTCAGAACATTTTTTGAGAAGGGAAGAGAGGATTTTGGCCTATGGGACCAAAATAGTTGATATGTTGTCCCCAAAAATAAGTGACAAATTTTGGGAAAAATAGCTAGCTCTAGTTGGGGAACTTTCATCGATTGTAAAAACAATCAAAGGGAGTAGAATCTAAAATCTCCAGTGCCTTTATGTATGCCATTGGGCTATAGAGTCATGCTACCCAAAAAGAAAGGTGCCGAAAAGAAATGAAAATGGATAACACAAAACAAGATAAAGACTATACAAAAATTATACATATGTATAAATGATCTTATCTGATACTTCAAGAATTGAAGTGATTCAAATGCTGCCCATTATGAGGTAGAGAAAAGGGTGTGCCATCTTGATACTTTAGCAAGAAACTATTTTCACCATTGAGCTAATGAATAGCAAACAGGCCTCTCCATAGAGAATCAAATTTTCCATGCATTCCCTTTGGTTCTCTTCTCTTGTCCCATAACAGAACTTGATCTCCAATCTAGAAATCATAGGTTTTTGCTTTTTGGTCAAATAGATTCTTCACTAGAATTTGAAACATAGTGATTCAATCCACCACCATAGTTCACTACTCATCTAGCTCAGTCAAGCACATGATCCTTTTGTCGATGGAGCTTTCATATGTCTGATCTTTGACCGCCTTTACCAATTTTAGAGCTATAAATTCCAAGGTGATTGGTATCTCTACATTGAGACCATAAAAAATTTATAATGGTGACATACCTATCACCCTCTTTGGTGTAATTATGTCTGCCCATAAAGCATCAACCAATGCTTTATGCCAGGTTTGTTGGTTGTCATCTACCAACTTCCTAATGATGGTCACCAAGTTCTTGTTGCTCGATTCTACCTAAACATTTCATTGTGGAAAATAATCAAAGGAGTGGGAGAGGGTAATCCCATAATAAAAATATAATTGAGTAATTTCATGGGAAAAAAAATAGGCTGCATTGTCTATCAAAATCTTGGTTGGGACCCCAAACCTAGAAATGATGTTTTCCTTGAGGAAATTACATACTACTTCTAAAGTAGCATGCTTGGCTGGAATAGCTTCCACCCATTTGGTGAAGTAATATGTGGCTATGAGGACATAATCATGTCCAAAACTTGAATATGGGTTTATAGTACCAATGAAATTGATTCCCCATTACTGAAATGGATCTTCTATTACCACTGGCTTAAGAGGCAAAACATCTAACTTGGGTCTTCCAACAAACTATTGGCACATTTCACATCTTCGTACCCATTTATATGCATCTTAAAATAGAGTAGGCCAGTAATACCTAGCTCATAAAATATTATGGGTAGATATAGGTGTATAAAAATGTCCTCCACAAGCCAGATTATGGAAGGAGTCCAAAAATTGGTTTTATTGCTCTTTATCCACGCAGTGAAGGAACACTCCATCGAGGTTCCTCTTATATAGGCCATTGTCCCACAAGACAAAATTGGTAGCTTTTAACTTAATAGTTCTCTTTTTTTTATGAGATAGGTGAGTAAGACACTCACCATAAGTAAGGAAATGAGCAGTACTTGAATACCACCCATTCATGGTGGAGACAAAGAGGACTGTTGGTGTGTCTTTAATTTTTGCTTCTTCATACCCTATTTCTTCTGGTCTATTATAAAAAATCAATTAGCAGAGACCCCTTCTCTATACAATCTTTTTTGGTTTGATAACAAGATCAAACTCCTAGATTTTAGCAACCTAATTACCCCTTTTAGTTCCAAACTCCTACTGAGTTAATATGGATTTGACTGTGGTATCAAGAACCAGGGCAACAACATGGGAATTTAAAATGTAAAATTAAAAATGCTTTACTACCTTTACCAATGCATAAGCATGCTTCTCCAAATTTGATTATTTCATTTCATGAGCTTTGAGAGGATAGCTCATGAAGGATATGGGAGATTCCACACCTTCTTTATTCTATTGAACTAGAATTGTTGAAAGTGTGTGCTCAGAAGCATTACTATACATTGTGAAATCTTTGGCATAATTTGGATGAACCAAAATTGGGGCATGGGTGATAGCTACCTTGATGTCTCAAAATGCCAATTTGCCTTCTTCAGTGTAGCTAAAAGTGGCCCTTCCCTTCATCATGTTCACAATATGGTGAGTCTTCTTGGTGAACTCAAGAATAAACTTTCATAAAAAATTCACCTTTTTGAAGAAAGAGTGAACTACAGTCTTACTTATGGGTAGAGTAAGCTCCTAGATGTATTTGAATCTTTCTAATTCAATCTTTATGCCTTCTCAGGATACAATGTGTTCGAGAAGTTTCCCTTCTATTACCCCAAAAACAAACTCTTTGGGATTTAGATAAATTTCATTCTAGCGACATAGTTCCAGCACTTGTTGCAAATGGCGCACATGATCAGAATGATGCTTGGAAAAAATAGTCAAGTCATCAAAGTATACCATAATGAACTTACCCATTTCATCTCTGAAAGTAAGGTCTATTGCTTTCTAAAAAGTGGTGCCAACATTTATTAGGCCAAATGGCATTCTTTGATACACAAAAGTGCCCCAAGGTGTGGTGAAGGCAGTCTTATATTGGTCTACTTTGCCAACTTCCACTTGATTGTACCCAAACAAGCCATCTAGCATTGATAACATCTCTAAACTAGTCACTGTCTGAAGGACTTGATCCATGATGGGCTGAGGGTAATTATCCTTTAGGGAGGATTGATTCAAATTCCTAAAATCCATGTAGAGGCAAATTTCACCATTCTTTTTTCTCATAAGAACTATGTTTGCAATCCATGTGGAATGATGGATTGGGAAAATTATTCTAGCATTCAAGATTTTGTATATTTTAAATAGAATAGTACCTAATATCTTTGGATTATACTACTAGGATTTCTACTTGAAAGGCATTGAATCACTCTTGAGAGGAATTTCATGGAAAATTTCTTCAGGCCTGAGTGATTTCACATCATCATAGGAGTATGCCAAAACATCAATGTAATGGAAAAGTAGGGCATTAAATTTGAGCTTCTCCTCAAGATTGCAACACTTCCTAATGTTCACCATCTTGGGATTTTACTTAATACCCAAATTTATTTGATCAAACTCCTGGGAGGAGCTTGAATCCATTTGTTGCTATTTTATGAACCTATCGTGCTTGTCAAATAGTTTCTCAAGGGAAACCAATCCTTTGGGAATTTTATTCACTTTTAGCTATAGGAATTCTTCACCTATGTCTAAACTCGTTTCAAGGGTTCATTCAAGTTTTTGAGGTTCATTGCCTTCGAAGTGAAGTTGTTCAAAGCTATCTTTTTGTTCCAGAAAGGTGATGATTTGGTTGTCTCCATTGAACACTTGCCAATGATTGGCATTATTAGGCACACTTGGTTGAAAGACCAATTTGATAGTGTACCAATTTCCCTTAAAATCTAGGTGAGGAACCAAAAGAGTTGTAGAAATAGATAATGCATCAACTCGGTCATTGAATTCCTTGGGTACTATAGAGATACTAAAATCATCAAAGCTTTCAATTTGATCTCAAACTAGATTGTGATAATGGCATAATCTCTTATTTTTGGTTTTTTATAGGTTCTTGACTAGGTAAACCACCAGCTCAGCATCTCCTTTGGCATGGAGTTTAACGCCCCTATCTTGAGTAGCTTTCAATTCGAGTAGTAGTGATTCATATTCAATAGTATTATTAGTGTTGCTAAACTACAATTTATAGGAATAGGGGAAATATCTCCTTGAGGAGATATCAACACAATATTGGCTCTTAAGCTAGTAGAAAAATAGATGCCATCAAATTTGAGAATCCATACATTATCAAAAACTGACCTTTCTTGAGATTTTTATTTGTTTGGAGGGGAGGATTCCTCTGAGCTTGTACTACATTCTACAAATCCTTCTACTATTCCATTTGAACAAATTTTTATATTGTCACTTTCAAAAGTTTCATCAGCTAGGATAGGAACATCCTCTATAGTCAGGAAGTAATTACCCACGCTTGAAGACTCAAACATAATTTGAGCTTCAGGCACTGATGTTTGAGTGATAACATATTTTGCTTCTTTCTCAGGGAGCAATATCTGCATGACACCTTTGATTGGGATCCTCACTTCAGATAGGTCCATGCTCAATTCTTCACCAACATCCTTGTAGAAATTTCATCTAAGCAAAATGTCATAGGAGGCTGGGTCATCAGCCACCAGGACTGTTATCTTAATTCTCTTATCTAGAAATGCCACAAATACAAATTAGGCATCCTTGATTTGTCTGAGCAGTGGCACTTGTTTATTCTCCATGGAGAAACATCTCCCAAATGTATTGTTTAGTGTGAGACTAAGGGATTTAGCTACTTTGATAGCCATGATGTTATTAGATGCACCTGAGTCTATGATGCAATTGTTCAGCTAGTGACCATTTATCAACAAAGAGACATAAAATGGTTTTGTCTTCCCAAGAGTAGCAAGAGGAGTAATGACAAGGTTATTCTAGGTGGATGTGGGATTTACCTTTAGAACAACTGGTCCTATAGGGATGGTTTTATTCTTTACACATTGAACTAACTTATCCAACTGTTTAGGGTTAGATTGTAGGAATTCAAATTTAGACATTTGAATTTTGGTTTTTTTGACAGGGTTAGTTATATCAAATGTCTAAAATGAATTAATAATAGGGGAAGGTAGTTCATCCTTCTAGTTTTTAGGAGGGGTGGTATTGGCCTATGAATTTGAAGTTGAAGATGAAGGAATGCTTGATGTACTTACCTTTTTAGTGATCATTGGGTCTTTTGATTGAAAATTTTGAGTGGTTAAACACTTAGCAATTGAAATTGCTAGTTGAGAATGCTTCTTTATTTTTTTATTATCAACTTGTTGGGCTAACTAGTTTTTGGACTGGGTGAATACAATGTATGATCCATTAACTGCTTCACCTTTACTTCTGGGTTCATCCTGGTAATTCAGGAAATCAATGTTAGAGTCACTAGTTGATTCTTCCTAGTTTTCTATGAAGAGATCAACATCATCTTCTAAGTTTAACTCAAGCTGGAAGGAGAAATCAGTATTTATTTCAAGATATCCAACTACTGAATTGGTTGGAGGTGCTTTAATCGCAATTTTCCCCTATTGGGGAGGAAGACAATTTCGTTGCCCTTGATTCCTGGTAGCATTGCCTTGGTATGAATGATTCAAAAAAGTCCTCCTTGGTATATCTCAGTATGAAGGAGGAGTATACATTCCTTACACCATTTGCTTTCTAAGATCTAGCAACTCATTTGCTAGCTTCTACACCATAGGATTAGTGGTGCCTGTAAATGGATATTCAAAGGATGAAGAAGATTTACCTCTATTAGGATCTCTCCTTATCTTTCCTACCAAGATGAGATCATCTTCCACCTCAGTATCCAAATCTTGTATTGTAGCAAGGTCTATGTGATCAATACATCTCAACATGAAACTAACTTCAGGAAGCTAAGAGTTGATGAAGAAGCATTTGAGATTATCAGCTATCAGCTGAGCAATTATAGGAATCATATTCCTCAACTTGTCAAATTTGGCAATGAAGTCCCTCATAAGTTCATGAGGTTCTTTCTTCATTTGTGTGAGCTAAGCCAGTAGGGCATGCACATCTTCTATAGGCTTAAACCTAGATTCAAATTTGGCTTTGAGAGTGTTCTAGTCACTTATAGTCTGGGCATATAGATGATAGAACCAGTCTATAGTAGTGCCTTGCAATGTTTCCACAAACAGCCTGATTGCTATGTCCTCATACTCCATGCCTATCACACCATAGGCTATGCTAAAAGCTATAATATGTTCATCAAGATGAACTCTCCCATCACCAAAGAACTTAGGGAAATTCTTCCTTGAACTATGTGGTAGCTCATGTAGAGGTGGAGTTAAATTGAGTGGGCCAAAAGAGTTACCCCAAGGGCCTTGAACTACCATTATTTGACTACTAAAGGGAGAGATAACATATGCTTGAGGGGTATGTATTAACAAATCTCTATTAATAGCAGAGATGGATGCTTTATTTGGTAATGGAGACCTGACTTTTGTAGGAGGAAAAATCCTAGTTCATTGGAGGTGAGATAATGAAGGAAATAGATCAAAATTACTTTTCTATACCAACTCGAATACAAGGTCAACAATACCTTTGGATCTTTGGCTTCTCATATACCATGGAGCTGCCAAATTGTAAAGATGAAATAAATAAGGATAGGGACTGCTTCAATTTGAAGCTTGAGGCTTTAAACTACACAAAATGATCCCTAGTGGAGTCACCAAAAACTGTTAGGTGAATATTTTGTCACTAGTTAATTGATGGGCAAAATAGGTGTTTCCACCATAGCATAAGGAAATTGATCAGCCAGATGTGCAGGTTTACCACATCAAAATGGGACAAATCTCTCCTCTCATCAAGGGGAGGTTCCCTATAACTATGAGGTGCTATATACTATATATATAAGATGAAAATAACACTCAGGGTAGAGTAACACCATCCATCTCTCTTTTTTCAAGATGATGTTCACAAACAAAGGATAAATCTTGGTGAAATGACAAAAGGCACTTCTCTTCTTTCAGAAGTGGTCTGTAGCAAATAACATGAATTCTTTTTGGTAGTGATAAGAAAATGCAATAGGGTGCAATAACTAGTAGAATGAGGTGTAGCGCAAAGTCTCTACCTCAACTGCCAAAGAGTGAAATACAAAGAACAATGGGGGCACAAAGTCATCTCAATATCCTTTACACAAAAACAAACTAAAAACACACACACTAAAGACAATTGTGGCAACTCAAAGTCTTCCCACAATTGGCTTCAGGACACCTTCTAGGTTACTTCCACTAGTTCTACTTATTTAATTAAATGTACAGGAATGCATTCAGGAAATAGACATAAGAACAATTTCCTCAACAACACAAGCTATTCCAGCACAAAGTCTGAAAAGTCACTTGCTTTCTCATTCAAATAATGAAATATGATTAACAATCTGAGCTCAAAGTCTCAGTAATGCCTTTTAATTTGGGTAGAGTTTTCCTTCAGATAACAAAAAGATCTCCTTTACATAAAATAATAGATTACAATATATAGCAGCCAAGAAAGACTTGGCACTTTGTTTCATGGATTGGCCCATGCTACATTTAATACCTTGAATGCATTTTCAATTTTGTCAAGGGGCCATGCTGGAACAGGTCATCAGCCTTGAATTTGGTGTATAGAAACATATTGAATGTCTTCTCCTTAGCATGGGTCATTTGGTCTATTTCCAAATATGTACGTGGCTGTCTACTCACTTTTATTCAAAGGGAGAAAAACAGGCTGTGCCTTTCAATGTTTACATGCTCTAATGTCCACCAGGTGGACTATTTCACCAATTAGAAATAACTCCCTATAGATATTTTTGGTCTTTCCCTCTTGTTCCCTCTTCTCTTAATGCATTTATCTCTCTTTTTGCATGAAGCTCTCAAGATATCTCTTCCCTTTCTACAGGCTCTTTTGGCTTCCTCTTTAGTTTGTCTTCAAGTTCTTCACCATATTTGAAAATAAAGAAGCATTTTATTACCCTAAATTTGACATCCATGGGGGCATCATTTGTTACTTGGTCATTTGAACCATGAGAGTGCATTAGTTTAATGGTTCAATGGTTTGGGTGGTCCTATCAACTCCTTATTTCAATTAGCTCCTTGGTTCAATCGCTTTCTTTCCTCTTCAGTTGAACCATCTCTTCGAACTTGTCTCTGGAATCTGCCCTTTCCTTCCTTCACTCAAAGCTTCCTTGAGCATTTGAACCTTTAAATTTTGAACCATTTTGTTTCGGAGTTCAATGGTTCATTATCTTTCTCTGAGTCCTTTGGTCCTTTGAAGTTTTTGGATCCTTTTCTTTTTTATTGAACTCATTGAACCTTTGAACTTTGAACTCTTTTGGTTCAAGGTTCAATGGTTCAATGGTTCATTCTTTGTTCTTTAAATCCTTTGTTTTTCTAATTCTTTCAAACTTTATTGAACTTGTTGAACCTTTGAATTTTGAACTCTTTTGGTTTAAGGTTCAATGGCTCAACAATTCAATCTTTCCTCTTCGAAGTTTTCTTTACGTTTAAGTCTTTTGATCTTATTGAACTTGTTGAACCTTTGAACTCATTGAACCATTTTGGTTCAAGGTTCAACAGTTCAACAATTCAATGGTTCAATGGTTCAACCTTCACTCTTCGAGGCCTTCTTTTCTTTAAGTATGCCAAACTTATTGAACTTTAGAGCTTACCAAAGTCTTCGAACTCATTGAACTCTTCAAATCAGTTGATCTTCTTTAAACTCATTAAGCACTTAACTCTTTTTGAACCTTTGAAATCATTGAACCTTTGAACCTTACTGAAGTGGGATTCAATGGTTCAATGGTTCAAGGGTTCATTCCATTTATTTGGAGTCCACTGCTAAGTCTTTTGATTGAACCTCAGCATTGAACCAGCCTTGAAAATGCATAAGTGTTGGAACTTCAATCTGAGAAAGCCTGCCTTTTTAACTTGTGAGTTTTTCACTGAGAAGACTCGAATAATTAAAGAATTTGAATACTCAGAACATTTTTTGAGAAGGGAAGAGAGAATTTTGGCATGCAGGACTAAAATAGTTGATATGTTGTCCCTAAAAACAAGTGACAGATTTTGGGAACAACAGAAGGGTCATCATTTTATTATGTTTCAAATACTTAGGATTATTACTTAATCTAATTTTTATATATGGCCTTGAGCTAACTCAATCTACTTTATGATTGTAAGAACCAATAACGTGCATATATTCGGATCATGTTCTATGGTTTGCAGATACTCACATGAGATAATCTGATGGAGCATATTAAACCCAATCTTCTATGAGACTAACTATGCTTTAGACTTAAATTTGATGTTATCATACCCATCATTTGATGACCATGAGGCCATAATTAACATTTGTGAGGCTATCATATTGTGGACCCATATGAAAATTTATTATAACTTAATTTTGAAATTCATGTGAACATCATTAATGCCCAAGAGGTTGTAGTTGACATCCATAAGACCATCAAAATTTAGCTCAAGATCCAATTTCACTTAGATAATAAAGGCACTTAAGACTTTCATCTCAATGTCAAAATTGGTCTTCTATAGATTAATCTAGTTTATTTAAATCCATGTCTAGAATTAGGATCCTTAAAACTATGTTTAGATTTTCATAAGATAAGCTTAAATATCATGTTAGAATCTTGTTGTGTTTTTAAACATTGACCCAAACCTTAATCTATATATGTCTCATCATATTTTGAGCCTAATGAGCTTAGTTTAATGAAATTTACCATTACCATAAAACTTAGCTTCAAAATTTTAATCTAAAGTTTTATCATGTTTTTAAACATGGTAAACTGTAGGTTAAAACTTTACATCTGATCCTTCGTTATTCGAGGCCCCCCTTTCAATGTGTTTTAAACTTATCCTATAAAATTTGGTCTTAAGTTCATTTTATGTTTATTAACACAAAATATAGCTATAGCCTAAAGTATTTAGCCTAAGTTTTTTATATGTCTTGATACTGATTAAAATTCATGTTCATTTTCAAGATCGATAGTTCATGCTTCATCAAGCAAGAAAGATCGGATGGTGCAAAACTAGGTTGGACTTTTCAACAAAGCTAAGGATAAGTGTGAGACTAAAACATGGAAAAATCACATTAACACATATAATAGTGATGTGTAGAGATCTGAAGGATCGTAAAACTACCAACTGGCACAATCATGAAGCCCAATACAAACAAGTCCAATAATGTGCAAGTCCCATGATCGACATTAATGGTTCATAATTCATCACTCAAGAAAGATCAAATAGTGTGAAATAAAAGGTAGGTTTTAAAAGGCAATGGCTAATTTTTTAAGAACATTATAAAAAGTGCTACAAAAGCTACCAGCATGATTCCACATATACACCACATGGGCACAAGATGACAAAACTAGAGATTGTATGGGCTCAGAGAAGAAAAACTATAAATGCAAATGTATAATTCAAATCCAAGGCATGAATTCACCTAATTCTAAGTAAATTATTTTGATTAAAGTTGTAAAAAATACCTTCCTCTACTTAAATCCCTAATTTGATCCTGAATTAACCACAATCAAACTAGAAAGAACCCAATTGTCATTTGAGCAAGTGTAAATTGATCCAAAGAAAATTTATAGACCACTAGTGGGTAGTTTATAAAACACATAGTCATGGAAGCCCTAAAGCAACATAGAGAATACACCAATATATATTTGAATATGGATTCAAAAGGAAGGGTCTTTAAAGACATAGTATCTAACATCATGTCCTTGAATACTAGAGAAAATAATTGGTCCAAGATATTTCAGATAATTGAGGAATTACAACCCATAACCAAGTAATACAAGAAGATTGCATCTTTCAAAATAAGGAATTATGACCTAGTTTCATCATAAATGGTAAGCCTTCACCATGTAGTAGCTAAACTAAAGGTACTTCACTATATAGATGCCCTTCTCCCTATTTTTAAAGAATGTAAAATTGAAAACATGTTAATTAATGATCGTACTCATAAATACATTTCCTATGTGTCCCCCATTAAATTTGAGAACTACAAGATTCCCAAACCCTAGGTATATGTGCTTAAACTCATTCAATAGGCTAAGGAAAATGACCTCAAAATGATCTTGGCACCCTAGTTGTATTTTGGAAACCATGTGTTTTCTGATCCTAATGGGAAGATTCCCATCAAACAATTCTGACCTAGAATTAGAATAATAAAGACCCTAATTAATAGACTCTATTGAATCCCCACAACCACTAATGTTGATAGCATATGGGTGCCCCTAGTCTATTATATGATTGAGAAGGAGATAACTCCTCCTTTTATTGAACTTATCATCACATGCTTATGTAGACAATTATTCATAATCAAGAAAGGGACTCAGAGAGATTCTATATCATGTCTTATCTCTTGGATGTTGTACTTACCATAATTAAGATCCTTAACTTTAGGGGATGGTCTCTTGAGAGGACATAAATAGTGTCCTAACTTAAATCCAAGATCCATATCTTCAAATATAGAGACCATATTCATTTTATATGTGATTTCATCTATCCTCATTTGACTAAGGCCATAATAGGGAGCTCTATGACAAGGATCAGCCCATTGGTAAATAAATCCATTGAATCTATTAGGGACATATGGTTTAACTTAGATTACACAGTCATCTAGATTGAGGAAACATAATGCACTCCATTGAGGTTACCATTCCATGTTCTAAATAAATTAATTAAGCAAGAAGTTGAATTTAAAATATTCAATGGTATAGATGGTGTTTATAGGGAGAAAAAGAAAGGATTTCTACATATTCTACCCTTGGCTATTGGTAGGACCATCTTTCAGTATTGGAACAACATTTAAGATGTTATGAGACATAGAGCCTCTTTCAAATTATAGCATGATGATTTAAGGTAATGGGACCTTAATGATAAGGTCACAAAGCATTTGAAGGCCAAAAAAATAAATGTGCCTTATGAAAATCACCAAGGTGCTTATGACCATATGGACATAAAAGATTCATCCTTCTATGAAATTTAGGAAAGGTTGAATAAATTCAACATCAACCCAAAAGTAAGGTTGATGAGAGATCAATAGGGAAATAATGACATTTAGAAACTTGGTCTGAGGTATTACTACCTACTGGGGGGCTAATCTTATATACCTCCTCTAGCACAACATATAGAAACACAATATCCTAAGACACAAGTTACAAAAAAACTTGAAGTGAAAATTGAATAGAGGTTTGAAGAAAGTAGACCTAGTGAAGGGGCATCATCTTTAGTCAAACCTAAAAGACCATAGTCTCCTATTAAATATAAAAATGTAACTACATTAGATCCAAGTGAAATAGTATAATATGCATTGCAAACATTAACCAATGCCTACAGTTCAAATCAAGAAGAGGAATAAGTGGAAGAACCTTAGCCCTAAACTAAGGAGAAATGAAAGGTAAAATAGGATAAAGTAAAGGAGATAGCATTAGACCTAGTTCCCATTGCTCCCCTAAAGAAGAGAAACACTGAATTGGCATTACTCCCTATAAGACCAAAAAGACTCAGACTAACCTTCACTCATCTAATGAGTGAGGTCAATATCTTCAATGATGAGAACCTAATCCATGGGCCAACTATTCTTGAGTGGTTAATATATATGTAAAATATAAAAAGATACCAACCATGCACCACCATTAGGCAATCATAAATTTAGTAAATATTCATGTTCATGAGGAACTCAAACCTTAGTTTATAGAGTTATAGCAATAAGAGAAAGAGATAAAGATGATTTCCCCTAGGAAATCAAACTCAAATGGATACTCTTAGATCTTCAAGTGAGGCGTAATTTGAGATCCCTACTCCAAAAGTGATTGAATCATTAGTAAAATTTAGGTTTAATCCATAATATACCAACACAGAATGAGTGATTTAGAAAAGGGCTATGGTAGGAGGTGAAGAGTTCACCTTCCAAAAGGTTGAACCATTTTTTAGCTTAACACCAGTAGATGGAAAAAAGATAGGACAAGAAAAGATATTTAAATAAAATATCCTTGAAGTAGTTTAGGCTCAAAGTGATTAGTTACAAATAATGATCAGGGGTTTACTACAAGAAAAAAAGAATTTAAAATAGGTTGTTGTGTTATCTTTTCATGAAGATAGGTTTAATAAATTCAAGGATGTCATGGTAGGACTATTCAACTCTTTAAAAATAGCCAAAGTAAGATTTAAAAAAAAAATAGGGATACAAATATCTAAAACAACAAGCCAAATTATCCAATGGTATGTTACAATATTCCAAGTGAGGGAACTTATTAAGGCCCTATCTAAGAATTTAGTCCCAATTTTTATAACTATTAGTAAGGCACATTTGAATATGGCCATGTCCATATTGGTTAACAAAATTGAGTCCTTAGATAACTAGTCCAAGGGTATGGAAAATATTGATAAAGACTTCAAGCAACTAGAAGGTGAAATGTCTCATATCCTAGATAGCTTGATCAAAGATCCCATGGCCCTTATCCCATTTGTCTCATAGGGATGAAGAGTTCAAACAAATGACATTGCGATTCATGTAATAAGTGAGAAAATAAGGAGAAAACCAAATAGCTAAAGGTAATAGAAAAGTCATGGGTCTACTTCTCTCCTCTAAGGAGAAAATTAGAGATGTTAGGGGCATAAAAAAAACTATGGAAAATTTTTAGAAGGACCTTAAGGACTTATAATACCATGGATAAGATCTTTTATTAAAGCTAGTAATTGATCTTCAATTTATTAGTAACAAACACTATAGACTAAAAATTCTTTAGTAAAAGCAAGACAATGCATTAACACAGGGCCTACCAACCAATTAAAAATATTCTATTCCATGTTATTTTTTTAATATTTAAAAAATGGAATATTCTATTGTAAAAGCATGTGCAAAATTTTTAGCATATTTGCCTAAAATATAGGTCATTTGGAAAACTCTAGTGTATTCTAGAAATTTTGTAAAAAGGATAGTTATCCTTACTTTGTACACTTGTCAGTTGATGTAACTAACCAATAAGATTCCTTACATTATATAAAAGGAGCATTATCTATTGTAAAAGGGGACAGAGTTTTAAGAGGTAAAACTACTTTGTAACTTTTGGAGTAATTTAATACAAGCAGGGAATATGACAAAGTTTGTCTCAAATATTTGTGTGAATTGTTATCATGGATTCTCTCTTAATTATTCATTCTAGGTCTTAGATTTGAAGTGTTTTAAATAATTTTGGATGTTTATCTTCAATAAAGGGTTTCTAATTTGGTCCAACACTATATTATTTGAATGTCTTTGTATTTTTTTTTAGTTTATTTTCTCTACATAATTATGTGCAAATGTTATTTGATTGTAGTAGTATATATTTAAAGCAAAGCCAGTCTTACTTGTATTAATTCATATTATCCTTAGATAGTTGCTTGGTGTGTAGTGGGATTTGAGAATATGTTATTTTACATTATACATTGGTTAAATGCATGTTTAGTTTGAATTTAAGCCTTGTCATGATGTTTGAGACAAAGATCAACATTCACATACTTTTTTTCTACCCTACCTTTCCTTTTTTGCTTCTTTTTTAACTAGTTCACCCTATTTTAAGCCCCATTGTAAATATTCATTTAGATTCAATCTTTAGTTTATATTTTGATCATAATTCACCAATAATAACATATATGCTTCATACTTTGAATATATTTTGTTAGCTGGACCATGATGGCTCCCAACCACCAATCGATATAAATATTGTGGAATAGTCTACTCACTCTAACTCTATTTCATCAAAGATAATCCAATTATCATAACCTATAACTAATTATATAAATTATTTGAATTATAAAATGAGAAGTGTTCTTTAAACACTAAAAACACCTGTGATACACACATCAACATACAAAGCTCAACTAGCACTAGAAGGAGGGCTAGCCAGTAAATCTTTGTGAATTTGTAGAATCTTTGCTAGTTTTGGTATGTTATAATCTAAGGTTGGTGTTATATTTACATAGTTACGTAATTATTTTCTCAATTATGTAAATATTATCTAACTTTGTGGTCTTTGACCCATCTTTGTGCTTCCTTTAGACAAGGATCAGTGTTCTTCAAAGATTGATGTTTAATTTTCATAAGGATAGTATATTATATAAGAATCTAAAGTATTTGAGGTTAGAATAAATTATTTTGATCAAATATTGATATATCCTTTAAAAATTTAAGGTCATTTAAGATTATAAGTGTATATTTTGATCATATTTACGTATTTGGACATATTTTTGAACTAGTTTAGTTGAAGATATTAGTCCTTTATTGTTATTTACATGAATCCTTGAAAAATTCACTTAATGTGAAATTTTAACCTTGGTTCCTTGTAAATATAAACTTGACATGTCATAGTTCAAATATTATTCAAAGTCCTCAAGCTATAATTGCCTAGAATCAAAATGAGATCACATTTAGAAATAAGTGAGCATCCGATTGAACTAGAGATCCAAAAGAAGGATAGGTGAGACAAAGGTAGGAATAGAAATTTAAAGTATTTTCCATCTTCACCACTCCAATATATTCCTAAATTTTATCTTCATAAAGGTATGGCATGGTTAGGTTATTCTTCCATCAATGTACTAGGTGTAGTACATGATCTCTCCAATAATCTTGAAAAATATTTGTTGACGTTTAGTCCCAATGGTGTTGTAACTATAGAAGAACACATTAAATCATTCAAAGTTGCATTAATATTGTTAAATGTCACTCATGAAGATGTATCATGTATATTGTTCCCTTTTACATTTAGGGATGTTACATATGAATGGTTTCTTAATTTGACTTACAATTACATTACCAATTGGTATGGTTTTAACAATGTATTTATTAACCAATTTGGCAAGGTTGGTAGTAATTGTGTCCTATACCAACAATTTAACACCATTAGAAGAGATACTAGTGAGTCCATAAGAGCATTTAATGTCAAGTTTCAAAATATGCATATCCAGACCATAGACCCTTACAACCCTGATGATGGTTTGGCTTTATAAATCTATAAGGACACAGTAGATCCTATGACTTATATGTTCTTAAAGAGATATATTCTAATCATAAACACCTTAGCCCATGCCTATTCTGAAGTAGTGATCATAAATGATCAAATAAAATCTAAAGGACAAATGGATTATTCCATCCCAAATGTTAACCCACATATACTCACCTTGAATGTATTTCCCAACAATAATCAAAATAGGCCAACCTTGAATCAAATCCAAATGTTAAACTAGTTACCCTTAAGCCATGCTGCCCTTAATCAGAACTTAGGATTATTGAGCCACACTACCAATGGATTCAATTTGAATTATCAAAAGTCATAGTACCAACCTCTGGTGCTAACCAGGTTCATAACTCTGAAACTCCTAAGAGTGAGAATGACTCTATATTAAAGATGGTTTAAAAGCTTAGCACTAAATTTCTTTAGTTTGAAAAATAGGTTAGTAATATTGGTGAAAGCTCAAGTAATAACTTCTCATTTCAAAGATTTAATAGACCCAACAATAGATTATAGAATGATAGTATTCAAAAAAATAAGAATAATGAATCATCTACTAATAAAATGAACATGGAAATTAATCTTATTGATGTTACATTAAAATATTATTGTAGATTTCATTGTATTACTAAGCATGATGAAATAGACTGCATTAAATTTTGTAAAGCTTTTGAGACCTTTTAGGAAGAATTGGGCACATTTGAAGTAGTTCCTAACAAATATAATGGTGCAAGTACATCAAGATCTAAATCCACTAACCAAATCTTCATGGTGGAAATGTTTGATTTCCATTTACAAGAAGATAATGAACTTGATGATTTTCCTAAAGAATTTCATGATTTTTAGTAGTTCTTAAAGAAGACCTACCCTCTAAGGAATAGAGAGTAGAGGTCGCCTTTGACTACTTCCACACCTCTAAACAACTTTGGCACTCTTCTAGACATTACATCATACAATAACCTAAAACCTCCAAAGGGAAGTACATCTAAAAAAAGTATCGATACATATATTTCTACAAATAAAACTAGGTATAATATTGTGGAGGATATGAAAAAAATTAAATCTAACATTACTTTTCATGAATGGACATGGATTAGTAAACAAAGGGATCTATTACTAGAGTCATTATCTAAAAACTTGGAAAGTCATCCAAAGCTAATAATCCCAATCTTATTATGTACAAGGCTAAGACAGAGTCTCCACACTTCTTGCTTATGTTCAAAATATTGGATAAGAACTTGCATAATTGTTTATTAGATTATAATGCCTCTACAAATATCATGCCAGTAGGTATTTATAAACAACTTTGTTTGAGCCCCAGTAAACCTAATAGGGTTTCCACCTAATTAGATAAGTCTAGGTCAAAGTGATTGGGGAATTTTTAAATATTTACATGCAACTAGCTTCTGAGCCAAGAGTCCAATAATTCATAGACATCCAAGTGGTGGATATTCTTGATGCCTATAGACTACTCTTAAGCAAAGAATGAAAAAAAGCTTTAAATGTATATGTGTCCATAGATTGTTCACATTTATGGCTTCTTTGTAGAGTAATTCCAAACTAAATTAGAGTTAAAATAGAGCCTAAAATGAAACATATGATCACTAAATACAATGCAGTGAATGAAAAAGTCAACATAACTAAATCTAATTAGGAGTCTTCACTCTTTAAAATACCATGGTAGGTGAGCGTAAACCTTCCCATATAGTTCATGGATTATGGAAGATGCATTTTTATGGTGCCAAATGTAAATCTAGGTCTAGGGTAGGCTTTATTCTAACTGATCCTATTGGTAATAAATATTGCACTTATTATAAACTCTAGTTTCCATGTACCAATAATCTTGAAAAGTAAAATTCTCTCATCCTAGGACTATAATTTTCCATCAAAAACAAATTCAAGTAACTATTGGTTTATGGTGACTCAGAACTAGTAGTCAATCAGGTAAGGAACAAGTATCAATGTAAATTGTCATACCTTAAGAAGTACAAATTTAGGGTATGGGATTTAGTTGAGTATTATAATTATTTCAATATTATTTCCATCCCTAGGTAGGAAATAAAGTTGCTAATGAGATAGCCTCTGCTAAAGCTAATCACATTTTAGCATTGATTTGATACATTGTCCTTCTATCCCAAATAATTTTAACTATCCACATGTATTTAATGATGACCAACAAATCCTAAAATTCATGGCCAATTTATGAGAATTTGAAGATTAGATCATATATGAGGCTAATGAAACAACCCTTGAAGACAAAATTGATGGAAAAATCATTCAACTAAATGACAATGAGCTCCCCAAGGGAATGATTTCCTTAGAAAGGTTATTTGATCAAGATAAGTTAGTTGAGGCCTCTAAGATTCCCAAGGTAAATGGGAAGGATTAAAATGTATTTGATCTTTGACCTCAAGATCAACCTCAACTGATCAACATTGGAAACTCATGTACTAGTGTTGAAAACAAAAGATCCAATGAATGTTAATAAATTATAAAGATGTAATAGCTTGGTCATATGATGATTTGAAGATTTTTGATCCAAGGTTCATCAAACATACCATACCTCTCAAATATAATTGAAAACCTTTCAAGTGAAATCAAAGGCTTGTAAATCTAATTTTAGAACCCATGATTTTTAAAGAAGTCAAGAAATTAATGGATCATAGAATTGTATTTCCCATTACACACTTTACATGGGTTACCAATTTGGTATTAGTTAAGAAAAAGAATGGTGAAATTAGATTGTGTATTGATTTTAGGAATATAAATAAGGCATCTAAAAGATATAATTATCCTCTTATATCTCTTGACCAAGTAATACAAATTGTTTCTAATTCTACCATGATGTCTTTCCTTGATGGTTTTTTGGGATACAATCAGGGGCTAGTGAACAAGGAAGACATAATGAAGATAAAATTTATAACTAATTAGGGCACCTTTGCCTAAAAGATAATGCCTTTTGGGTTTATCAATGTAGGATCTAAATTCCAAAGATCCATGGACCATGCCTTCCAAGGTTTTATTGGTAAATGCATCATAATTTACATGGATGATCTAACTATTTTCTCTAAGAATATGGAGGACCACTTCATGCATTTACAACATGTATTTGAAAGGTGCAAAAGGTATGGAATTTTCCTCAAACCCAAGAAAAGAATTTTTTTGTCACTGAGGGAAAGTTGTTAAGCCATGTTATTACTAAATATGGAATTACTATATATCCTAAAAGAATAGAAGCTATATCAAAGATAGAACCTCCCAATAGTAAAAAAGAATCAAAATCATTTTTTGGAAAAATAAACTTTGTGAGAAAAGTCATTTTTAGATTTTAAAAAATTATCAAACCATTAAATGATATACTGAAGAAGGATGTTGAAGTCTCATGGAATGTGGAATTAAAGAAAGCCTTTTGGGACATCAAAAAGGCAATCAGTCAATCCCCAATCTTGATAATTTCTTTTCAAAATATGTTTTCCTTTAATCTTTTGCCTTCAATCACACCATTATTATTATTTTAGCTTAGAAGATAGATGGTTGTAACCATCCAATTACTTTCATGATCACCAATTCTAATAATGTTAAGTTAAATTATCCTTTAATTGATAAACAAGCTTTTGCATTAGTCAAAGTCATCGATAAATTTAGGCACTACATTATTAGGAATAAAGTGCATGCCATTCTATCAGACTTGATAACTAATTTAATGCCAAGCCAATGTGAAATTGGAGAGTGAAGAGGTAAGTGGATGCTTTTTATTCAAGAATAAGACATAGAGATGAAGATTGCAAAATTTGTAAGGTGTCAAGGTATGATTCAAATGATTGCTAAAACTAGCCCCAAACTAAGTATTATGTAGGTTCATCAACAAATTTTTTAACCTAATGATTGGTATGATCCCATAATTCACTTAATTATTAATGGTACTTATCCTGTAGGACTAACCCAGGAGTAGAAAAGAGCCCCAAGGCTCAAAGCATCTCACTATCTGATCAAGAATGGAATCCTATACCAAAAGATCTTTAAAGGTGTGTACTTAAGATGTGTATCTAAGGAAGAGGCATTCAAGATAATAAGCATGTTTTATGAAAAGTTGGGAAGTGGGCATCCCTATAGAAGGAAAACATCTCACAAGATTCTTAGGGTTGGATACTATTGTCCCACCATCTTTAAAAATGTTCATAAGAATGTGAGGGAATGTTATTCATGCCATATTTTTAGGACAAAAGAACCAAAGGAAGCCATGCCTTTACAACTGGTCGTGATTGATAATAATTTCGCTTAGTGGGGGATATATTTCATTGGATTCATCAATCCCAAATCCTTAGAAGGTCACAAATATATTATGACTGCTACTGACTATTGCACTACATGGATTGAAGTAGTAGCTATCGTATAATACAAAATTGAAGATGTGATCAAGTTTTTAGAACAAAACATATACACTAGATTTGGGACTCCACTCTCTTTAGTATGTGATAATGGGTCTACATTCATATCCATAGAAATGATAGAATGGGCATATGATAATGGTATTATCCTTAGGTTCTCATCTAACCATTACCCTTAAGGTAATGGACTATCTGAATTAATGATGAAGAACTTGATGAAGGGAATTAAGAAGTCTACTACATATAAACTTAGAACATGGCATAAGCTCCTCAAATATGACCTTTGGGTAGAAAAAATAAGATTCAAATAGGCCCTTAAATTATCTCCCTTATTATTGGTATATGGCTAAGATCCCATCTACCAACTTACAAGTTTATGCAAGAGTATATGGAGGAAGACCAAGAATTTGAAAAGCCAAGGCTACTTGACATAGTTCAAATGGAGGATGCCTGAGAAGAATATTTTTATAACTTTAGTAGGCACTATACTATAGTGAAAAAGTCATTTGACAAATGATAAAAGGTCAAGGTGTTTAGGTGGGGAAACCTAGTTTTTCTTTAGGACAAGGCATCTAAGCCCAAGTGAAAACATGGGAAATTCACAGCTTTATGGATTGGCCCCTATCATATTATAGAAACACTTGGAGATAACACCTTTAAATTTAAATATATAAAATGAGCAAAGTTCATACTATCTACTAATGGGCAATATCTTAATCATTAATTTTCTACTACTCCACTTGGGATCTTCATGAAGTAAATCTATAAGGATGATTAGAATTAGTGTAGGTAGGCTAGTTTAGTTCCATTTTGTCCTCTTCCTTATTGTTCCTTTTTTGTACATAAGTTTTTATATATTTTCTTTATTTTTCTTTTCTTCTTACTTTTTTGCTTTCTATTGTGTGTTTACTGTCAATAGTGTGTTTGATTTATGGTGCTTTATTCTTTGCTTATAATAATCCCTTTTGGGTAGGCCTCAACTCAAAGTTCATCTTGAAGTACTTTGAAATATACAAGTTTAGAAATTTATGTATGGATATTAAGCATGTCATGACCATGGGATTGAAATATGAGCTTGATGTTATAATTCACAGAAACTAGTAAGCATTGGTGAATAGGTTAATTGTTCCATAAGGACTTAAACATTTTTTTGATCTAAAATTGGTTTTAAGAAGAATTTTACATGTAGAATGAAATATTAAATTATTAAGGAAAAATAATGTTTACACTTAATAAATATCCTTGCCTAAGATAAATTTTGTAACAATAGGTGATGGTCTGAAGATTAGACACTTGACCAAATCCTTAAACTTGGTTATCCTAGTTCCCAACCTTTCTTTTAAAGTCCAAAAGATTTAAAAATAAAAAACAATAGCTTATTTAAAAATCAAAATATTTTCAAGAAAAGGTGATTTTGGTAATCTCCACCAGGGCTATGGACACCTGGCTGGTAGTGGATCAAGGCCATGAGTGGATCTAAAGGCATCTCTATTAGGGCTATGAATTTCTAGCTAGCAGTAGAGTAATGCCCAAGCCTTCCCTGAACTAAGTGCATGATGATTAATGAGTATCCAAATATGATCCAAGTCAAGGTTAATGATTAAATACTTGAAACCTAGAAGTTTTCCACTAAAACTCATGGCAAACAATAATTGTAATTAAAGCACACACACACCATGGCTATGTTTTGATGTTTAATTCTAATTATACATATGCAAGGTTTGTTTCAACCATGAACTGATCTTACTAATGATATTGGTCAAGTGGAATAAGTGACCTAAATTTTTATCTAAACTAGAGTCTCTAAGTTCTAACATATTACTATGTTTCCCTTAGAAGTCCCATTTTTTGAGGTCAACATACCCCCATTTATAATAAATAGGGACCCTTTTGTAACTCTAAACCTTAATACTAAAAACTTGGCATGTTTTGTAGATTATTTGTATTTTAATATCATTCATGCCTAATAAGGGTAGCCTATTTTTTCATGATCCTAATTTAACTTTGCCTAATATTTCTAACAATGTATCTTCATGCTTCAGTTTCAGGTTTCATGGGACCCTCATCGAGTGGATCACACTTGAGTTTTAAAGATTAATCCTCATTTAGGATTTTACTAGCCTTGTGTCTATATGAACTAAATATTAAATTCATGTTATAAATTCCTTTAAAAACCCTTGCTTAGATCCTTCAGTTTAAATCCAAATTTTGTGGGAGTAAAATTGGCAAGAACACTTTAAAAGATGCAATGAACTAAGATTAATTTTTATGCTAAAACTTAATCATGTTTTTAGCACAAATAAACCCTAACCTAAAAATCATGTTTGATCTCTTTATATTTCACTCCCCTTTGTTCTTTTTTTATTTAAAAAAATAAGTCTAACTTTCATGTTTGCAGGGTCCTTTACTTTTCTCACTTGGACTCACTTTATGTTTCATGGTCCCTCATAGTACTTAGCCTAATGTATTAGTTTGAAGGCCCCATTAGTGTTTTTTAACATAAACAAGACTTTAGCCCTAAGACTTGAACCTAAGTTTTTTACATTGTCCCAAAGATCTAACTTAAATATATTGATTCTTTATAGGATTGATGGTTCATGCCTCATCGAGCAACATTGATTAGAAGGAGAGAAAAAGACCCAACACAAAAGGCTTTGATATATCGAGCCAATCTCACTCGATCACATAGATCACAATCAATGGCTTATAGGAGCCCATACTAGAGGGTCAATAGAGTCAAACCTTAGGATCCCCATGGAGTTTCCACATGGCACTACTGCATCTGAACACAATATCAAAAGGACCTCAGGATATGATATTAAATTATGTTTCAAATACTTAGGATTATATCTTAGTATAATTTATATATATATATATATATATATATATATATATATATATATCCCTATTAATGTAAGAACTAGTAGTGTGCATCTATTTGGATAATGATCTATGGTTTGTGCTTACTCGTAGGAGATAATATAACAAAGCATATTAAACCCAAGCTTCTGTGAGACTAACTATGTTTATGACTTAAATTTGATGCTCTCATTCCCATCATTTGATGACTATAAGGCCATCATTGATGTTCATGAGGAAATAAAATTTTATCCCCATATGAAAAGTTATTATAACTTAATTTTAACATTCACATTAATTTTATTAACACCCATGAGGCCATCATTGACATCCATGAGATTGTCAAAATTTAGCTCAAGATTCAATTTCACTTAGAAGATAAATATGCTTAGGACTTGCATCTAAATGTCAAAATTGGTCTTCCATAGATTAATTTGGTTTATTTAAATCCATGTCTAGACTAAAAATCCTTGTAACTAGGTTTAGATTTGCATAAGCTAATCTTGAATATCATTCTAGAATCTAGTCATGTTTTTAAACATTGACTTGAACCTTAGTCTATATATGTCCCATGGTATTTTGAGTCTAATGAGCTTAGTTTAATGAAATTTCCCATTACACAAAAACTTAGCTTCATACTTTTAATCTAAATTTTTATCATGTTTATTAACATGGTAACCATAAGTTAAAACTTTACATCTTATCCTTTTTTATTCGAGGCCCCCCTTTTAATGTGTTTTAAACTTAGCCTAAAAAATTTGATGTAAATTTTGTTTCATTTTTATTAACACAAAATAGAACTATAGCCTAAATTTTTTATATGTCTTGATACTACTTAAAGTTCATGTTCATTTTTAGGATCGATAATTCATACTTCTCAGGCAAGAAAGATTGGATAGTGTGAAACTAGGATGGACTTTTCAACAAAGCTCTAGGAAATAATGAGACTAAAATGTGGCAAAATCACATTAATGCATAGACTAGTGATGTGCATATCTTCTAAGGCCCATGTAACTACCAAGTGGTATAACTGTGAAGCCTAATACAGATAAGGACCAATATCATGTAAGTCCTAGGATTGAGATCAATAGTTCATGCTTCATCAATCAAGAAAGATTAAATAGTGAACAATGAAAATAAATTTTTAAAAGGAAATGAATAATTCTTTAAGAGCATTATGAAAAGTGTTGCAAAATTTGCAATAAGGATGCCATAATTGATTCCACATGGGCACAAGATGATAAAACTAGAGATTTATCAGCTCAAAGAAGTAAAAGTATAAATGAAAAGTTCAAAATCAAATCTAAGTCATGAATTCACCTATATCCAAGTAAGTCATCACCATTAAATATACAAAAATGCCCTATCCTCTACTTAAATCCCTAATTTAATCCTAAATTAACCACAGTCAAACTTGAAAAAACCAATTGTCATTTGAGAAAGTGAAAACTAATCTAGAGATAATTTATAGACCGCTAATGAGTAGTTTATAAAACTCATAGTCATTGTAGCTCAAAAGGAACATAGAGAGAACACCCAAATATATTTTACCATGGACTCAGAAGGAAGGGTCTTTAAATACATAGTACTTGACCCCATGTCCTTGAACACTAGAGAAAATAATTGGTCCAATAACTTTTGGACAATTAAGGAATTTAAACCCATAACCAAAGAAGATAAAAATATTTAATCCTTCAAGACAAGGTATTACAAAATGGTTTTAGCATAAATGGAAAGCCTTCACCACACAACAACTAAACTAAAGGTACATCACTATATAGATGTCTTTCTCCCTATTTTTAAAGAATGTAAAATTGAAAAGGGCATGTTAATTACTAAGTGTAATAATAATTACATTACATATGTGTCCCCCATTATATTTTATAACTAATACAAGATTATAAAACCAAGGGTAGATGTGTCCACACTCATTTAATGGGCTAATAAAAATGACCTCAAAACCATCATAGCAGCCTAGCTATATTTTGGATTCCATGTGTTTTCTAACCCTAATGAGAGCATCCCCATCAGTCAATTCCAACCTAAAATTATAATAATAATGACCCTAATGAAAAGACTCTATGGAATCCCCACAACCACTTATGTTTATTGCATATGGGTGCCCCTAGTCTATTACATGATTGAAAAGGAGGTAACTCATTGGTGAACTTATCGGCACATGATTATGTAGATAGATCTTCACAATAAATAAAAGGACTATAGGAGAGAATAATATATGATGTATTATCTCTTGGATGCCCTTCTTACCAAAATTTATATCCCTAACTTTAGGGGATGGTCTCATTAGAATACACAGGCAGTGTCCCAATTTTACTCCAAGCTACATATCTTCAAATATAAAGACTATATTCATTTTATATGTGATTTCATTTATCCTCATTTGACTAAGGCCATAATAGGTAAATAAATTCCAAGGATTAGCCTATTAGAAAATAAATCCATTGAATCTATAAGGGATAAATGGTTTTACTTAAACTACATAGTCATCCAGATTGAGGGAACATAATGCACTCTATTAAAGTTACCAATCCATGTTCCAAATAAAATATTTGAGTAGGAAGTTGTATTTCAAATATGTAATGGTATAGATGGTGTTTATAGGGATAAAAATAAATTATTTATACATATTCTACCCTTGGCTAATTACAGGACCTTCTTTCAGTATTGGAACAACATTGAAGATGTTGCTATACATAGATCCTCTTTCAAATTACATCATGATGACTTAAGGCAATGGGACCCAAATTATAAGTTCATAAATAATTTGAAGGCCAAACAAATAAATGTTACTTATGAGCATCACCCAAGTGCTTATGATCAGTTGTACATAAAATATTCATATTTCTATGAAGTCCAAACAAGGTTGAATAAATTTAACATCAGCCTAGTAGTAAGGCTAATGAGAGATCAAAAGGGAAATAATGACATTTGGAAACTTGGTCTAAGGAAATACCACCTATTGGGTAGGCAATCTTCTATACCTCCTCCAACATAAAAATTATAGAAACATAGTAGCCTGAGTCATAAGTTACATAAAAACATGAAGTGCAGATTGAATAGAGGCATGAAGAAAGTATACCTAGTAAAGGGGCATGATCTTTAGCCCAACCTAAAAGACTAGAGTCTCATATTGAATATATATATATATATATATATATATATATATATATGTAATTACATTGGATCTAAGTGAAATAGTAGAAGATGCATTAAAAACATTGGCCAATACCTACAGGTCAGATGAAGAAGGGGAACAAGTGGAAGAACTTTAGCCCTAAACTAAGGAGAAATGAGAGGCAAAAAAGGATAAAGTTAGCCAATGATAGGTTACATGCTTCCAAGTGAGGAAAATGATTAAGGCCCTATCTGAGAATCAAGACCCATATTTTAGAACTATCAACAAGGCACATTTGAATATGACCATGTCCATATTGGTTGACAAAATTGAGGCCCTAGACAACTGGTCTAAGGATATAGAAAACCTTGATAATGACTTCAAGTAGGTATAAGGTGAAATGTCTTATATCCTAGACAACTTGATCAAAGAACCTATAACCCTTATCCCACTAGGTCTCATAGAGGATGAAGAATTCAAACAAAAAACCTTGAAATTCATGTAAGAAGTGAGAAAACAAGGAGAAAACCAAATAGCTAAAGGTGATAGAAAAGTCATGGGTCTACTTATCTCCTCTAAGGATAAAATAAGAGATGCCAAGGGAATCAAACAAACTACTGAAAAATCTAAGGACCTTAAATAATACCATGGATAGGAGCTTTCCTTAAAGCTAGTAATTGATTTTTAGTTTATCAATGTCCAACACTATAAACTGAAGATTCTTCAGTAAAATCAAGAATTTGCATCAACAAAGGGACAACCATCCAATTATAAATATTTTATTCCATATGAATTTTATAATATTAAAAAAAGGAATATTCTCTTATAAAGGCATGTGCAAATTTGTTTAAACATTTGGTTAAAGGTCAGGTCATATGGAAAACTCTAGTGTATTCTAGAAACTTTGTAAAAAGGATAGTTTTCCTTACTTTAAAAACTTGTCATTTGATGAAACTAACCAATAGGCTTCCTTACATTTTATAAAAGGGGCATTGTCTATTGTAAAAGGGGAGGGAGTTTAAGAGCTAAAATTACTTTGTAACTTTTGGAGTAATTAATACAAGCAAGGAATATCGCAAAGTTTGACTCAATTATTTGCTTGAATTATTATCATGGTTCTCTCTCAATTGTCTTTTCTAGTTATTAGTTTTGAAGGGTTTTTAATAATTATAGAAATGTATCTTAAATACATGGTTGCTAATTTTGGCTAACACTAGATTATTTGAATGTCTTTGAATTTGCTTCATTTTATTTTCTCTATACAAATATGTGCAAATGATATTTGATTGAAGTAGTAGATATTTAAATAAAATTTAATCTTACTTGTATTTATTAATATTATCCTTAGATACTTATTTGGTGTGTAGTGGGATTTGAGCATATGATATATTAAATTATACATTGTTTAAATTCATGTTTAGTTGGAATTAAAACCTTGTCATGATGTTTGAGACAAAGATTAGAAATCACATACTTTCTTTTTATCCTACCTTTCCTTTTTGATTATATTTTAAACAAATCACCCTAGTTTAAGCCTAATTGTAAATACTCATTTATATTAATCTTTATTTTATAGTTTGATCATAATTCAGCAATAATAGCATAGATGCTTCATACTTTGCATAGATTTTATTCGCTGGACCATGATGGCTCCCAACCAAAAATCAATATAAATATTGTGGAAATTTTTGCTCAATATTCCTTTATTTCATCAAAGATAATCCACTTATCATAACCTATAACTCATGCTCTAAATTTTTTTAATTCTAAAATGAGAAGAATTCTTTAAATACTAAGATTACTTCTGATACACTTAGATGCATAAACATCACCTAATTAGGTTTAATTTTAGATTTTCACTATGGTAAATACCTATGCCATGATGATAATTTTTTTTTAGATCTAAATCTTACTCATTTACTTGTTATAGAAGTTCTATTCAGGTTTCATGGCCACCAAAAACCTCACACTAAGCCAATAGGCCTAATTGGCCTAGTAGACCTATTTGGTCAATAGGAATAAATGTAGATTAGTGTAGAGAGATATTGAAGGAGTAAATATAGGGCCATTACCACCTTATAAATATCATCATAAAGGTATTAGACACAACTTATGGTCATTATGAAGGCAAGGGTAGTTTCTTATCCTATTCAACATGCAAGGAGAAGGGTGGGCTACTTAGTAACTCATGGTGGCATAATTGAATCACTTTAATGTTTTAAACTATCAAAGGAAAGGGTGATTGACCAAATTTTTGTGTGTCCATTCTTTGAAATAGGTTAAATAATACTGACCCACCCTCTACCACTCCATCTCAATGCCTAAAGGGCTCATTGAAGAATACCAATACATGGAGAGACATATTGGGATTATTATGGCTAATGTAACTATTGTGTGAGTGGATTATGGTAATTTATGACATATTATCTACACCTACATTCCAACTTCCCTCTCTTTTTCTTATTATTATTATACATATTGATCTTCTTAGGCCATTTTACACATCACTCACCTGGGTATGAGGAAACTTTGCCTAAATTTATTTGTTGTAGACCTCTTGGACTAATTAATTAATTATTATAACTTCTTAAAAATTGATCTATTATTTATATGCTTATTTTTATATGCATAAGTTGTAGAATTTCTCCCTTTGCTGGTCCTTGCCACACCTAGATTCTAGTAGTTTATTTTGTGCAAGACATATGATGTGTCAAAGGTTGGTGACTATACTCAAAGTGTAACTTGGTTGGAAGTGTCCCAAGACATGCCTCTCATATATCATCTACAAGTTGTAACCATCCACCATGACCTTCATGTGAGTAATTGTTTCATAAAAGCCTTGGAGAGAGAGTGTTTTAGTTCACATTTGGTTCATTAGTGTTTTTAGAGATCAAATGGAGTGGACAATGATATTGGTACATCACCATGTTTATATTAGGTTTCCTTTATGCATATTATCTATCTATTTTCATCCCAACATTAGTATGCATTAGTGTTTTGAGATAAATATATGCATTAGGGGAGTTATCCCCATAATCTAGAGTTCTACCCCAACCATAGGTCACCCATAGCCTTGGGTTATTCCCATTTTACCGTAACCTTGAAGGTAGGTCTAAACAACCTCCTCCTAGGGTACAAGTTGGAGTTTCAACAATAACACAATTATATTTTGAATTTTGAGTATGATATAAGGTATGAGTCATCATAATATCATTGGTAGGATTAAGAGATAAGAAATAGGCATAAAGAGATAGTTTATGCAAGCCTTTCGATAGATAGAAGGTATAAAATCTAAAGTTACATACATGATATATATTTTTAAAGTGTATAATATTTAGGTGGTATATAATTTATAAATATCGTATACATTCCCCCCATTTAGCTAGTAATGAAATTTATAGTTTTAAAAAAAAGAAATGTATACCTAGGTGTGTATAACACACCTTATCTATGTGTTAGTCCAATTTGAGTGCTTTGTTGATGACCAGCCTACAACTAATAGCATTTTATAATATATAATTAGTGCATATAATCTGAAATTTAAATTAAAAAAATAATTCAAATTGAAAGAGAATAAGTTTATGAGTACACTTGTGTATCTATGCAACCACCTTGCCTTTTAGAATTTTGATTTGGAAAAGATGTATCATTATGAATCATTGAAATTGAGATTAGGAAAAATATAAATCTTGGAAAGTTTGTAAATAAATAAATATTTAAGGATAAAACTTGTCCTCAACCTTAGAGATAAAATATGATTTGTCATTTGATAATTGAGATTAGCATAATCGTATAACCCAGTCATACTTATACCCTAGTGAGTGTGAGTGAATCAAGTTAAATCACACTATAAATCTGGTGAAATTAAATTTTGTAATCATTTCCAACATATAAACTTGGCAATATTGATTCATTTTATCACCTCAACCATACCAAAAACCAACCAACTATTGTAGTAGATTAGCTCAATGCAGTTCGTAAAATTCTAACCTAGTGGATGATGATACTCCATAAAAGTGTGTTGAAATATGAAATTAAATTTGATTTTCTAGTTTATGTTCCATTTTAATAGAATATTCACCTTATATATGTCTCATCTAGAAATATCTAGGTATACTAATGGTACTAATGTATAAAATCCTACCACAACTATGTATCTAAATCACATAATTATGCAATTTGGCCAATTTTCAAACTGTGTAAGTGTGGAGAACATGTTTCCATAACATGACCCCAATATATATCTAAAAATAAAATTGGTTTATGTTTTTAGAACATGTTTCCAAACCATGCCACCATTATATTTTTGAATCTGGTGAACTTTAAAAAATGTGGAAGCCATGTCTTTATGGTATGCCCCCACTAATATGCCCCCCTTTTGAGGTGATGGGAAGTATAAATTGGTAGTGACCTTATCTCAAAAGGATAATATAATTGTATAATATGTGTATGAACATTGTATAATATATAAGGAACATGTCCACGTAGATATATCATTGAAGCATAAATAATGTGATCACATCAAGTTCTAAGATGCATGATGTGAATCATTGAAACATCTAGATAGTAATAGTACAAGCTCAACAAAAAATCAAGCACACACACAAGATCACTAAAAATCAAATAAAAATATAATGGTACAAGGAGACCTAAAATAAGGGGCATGTTCAAATGCCACAAATTTGAAATACATGATAGTCAAATGTCCACAAATTAAGGAATAACATATTCAAATGTCAACATATAACTAACTAGGACATATACAAATGTCACAAAAGGAACATAAATTCATGAAGGTAACAATAAATGGAGCATATTAAAAGGATAAAACAATTAATATAATGTAATAGAAATATAAATCAATGGGCATGCTTAGGGAAGTGTAAAAATTAAAACATAGACAATAAACAACTAACATAAACATAACATACTAGTCCATAGATCATATATATTATAAAAAAATGTTAAGTACATAGCATATCCAAATTATATAACCATTGATAGAGGCATATGTAATTACATAATATGAAACATAATAATTTAAAATGATCATAAAATAATATAATCTTGATGTATCATGATAAAAAAATCATATGCCCCCAATGCCCATATGACATGAGTAGAGGGAAGGCCCAACATCTGAAAGTGCATAGATTTATGTGTCTATGTTTTCTTGAGTCACACTCAAATGATGCATGAAATGTGTATATATAAATAAATTATATGTTATATACCAACATGGAACTGACAACATATATGCTAAGAATCTAATAGAACATGTAAATGTTAAAAATATTTTTGGATTTTTGATGTTTTTTTATTTGTTTGGTATTTTTGGAATATGCTGAAGAAAGAACTATCCTATGATCTCATCCAATTCTCATATGTATATCCCCATTGGGAACTTGGTGAAATAAACTAGTGGTGTTACTAAAGAGCATGTATATAGGTATTATATATCACTATAGAATTTGTAATGGTATATGTATGTGTAATAGGACTCTATGATTATGAATAAATACTAGGAGTAGGGGTTCATAGAACCCATCATTGAGTTCTCTATAGTTTTTTTGGAATAGAAGTAATAAGAACATGTTTAGGTGTTTTGAATATCTAAACATGGTGTGTAATTTATTAATATTACATGTAACCCCGTATAGATCTATGATGCAATATTATCTCAAGTATTGGCCACCTATGAAATGGGATTACCTATTGATTACCATTTTATAGAGGATTAAACTTAGTAGGTTTGATAAACAACTATATATGTATAAATTTATCTTATTCAAGTGGATGTTAATATATAATTCTAGAAACTATAATTATATGATTGGCATTAATGCATTTAACACACCTATGCACTATAGAATGTACTTCTCAAAGTGTATGTATCCAAGGTCATACCAATAACATATCAAATACACCCATGGAAGTTATAAATAATAAGGTATTAACCACATGTGTGGGACCTAATTGTAAAGTTAAATAAATCTCCCCAATAATTTGTTATGAAATCCCATCAAATGCTCTAACTGATCTGGTTAAAGGATGTAGATCATGATTTATATAACCCAAATACATAAGTAATGTCATGGTGCAAATATTTTCACTTGAACCATTATCAATCATAACATTGTGTATAAATTGGTGATCAAGTTATGCTCTAATGAATAAGTAATTAAAACCTAAGTTATCAACCCTACTCTCACTATTATTGAAATTAATAGAGGGTATAAAAACCATAGGATATATATTTTGCATATAAGTACAAATAATCCCATCCAATGGTTTCCCATAAAGTGATGGAGGAGGATATGCATTATATACCATTTTCACCCATAAATCCTTCTTATAATGGTATTACAAAGAAATGTTAAATGTTTTTTTTATTTCTGGTGATCACCAAGTTATGAACCTGATCCCTTTGGAAGATCATCAAATTTAATATTTTGGTCATTAATTAGGTCTTATATATTATTTTTCAAGATAATTTTTAATCATAAAATTCTTGGGGACTTAGTGATAATCACTATAAGCATTCAAATCATACACTTTGGGTATAGGTATTATTATATCAACCTCTATAATATGAGGGGGAGATATGAGGTGATACTTTAATTTCCATGGGAGTAATGAAGTTGGAGACACAGGTAAGCATGTAAATTATCTATGTGGTGCATTGGATAAGACAAGACAATTAGGTTATTGTGACACCACATTAACCATGGTATTTATTTATTTTTTAGGTTCAAGAGTTTTTACCTTGTAATTTAGTTTTATAGTAAACTTGGTATTGGTTGTAGATGTGGTGATTGTGTTTTCTACATACTTAAGTTTGTTTAATGAAATAATTTTCATTTCATGATCGTAAACAATATGGCAAAAATGATCAAAATATTTAAATTTTTTGAAAATAATGGACTCATGTAAAGGAGATAGAAAACTTTACTTGAAGATGTCCTCAAGATATTTATCTACCATAGGATTGATCAATTTATCTAACATTACCTTGTAGTGTAATACATATTCATTAATTGGTTCATTGGTTCCTTGTTTCATTTTTGAAATTTGGGAATAAGAAACCTTTTTGGTGATATTAATAGAGAAGTGTAATAAAACTTAGTCTACAAGAGGCTTGAATGCATTTAATAATTGGTCTGGTAAATCATAAAACCACCTTAAAGAATAGTATTTTAAGATCCTTGGAAATAATTTGGTCAAAAGTTTATCATTTAAAGCATAATGCAAGCACGCTGTATAAAAATATTGAATGTAATTTTTAGGATCACCCCTGCTATCATAAAATGTGAACTTAGGTGAAATAAAACTAATTGGAAAGGGGTGAAAATGTATCTATGGTGTAAGAGGATTATGAAACACCTCTTGTGAATCAATATCATAAGTTGATTTAATGGAATTTTATTCAATATTTGTAACCTTACTTTGCAAAAGTCTTATAGTTTGGACAAGAGATTTTACCTCTTAGTATTTTAGGTTATATGTTTGAGAACTCACCAAAGGAGGTGTACCCATAGGTTGGATAGATATAGATAGGCATTGAAACCATAAATTAGGTTGAAGTATTAACTTTTCCCATGTAATATGTGTAAATATTAGTTTTAGGTAATAAGGATTGAAATACATATATTTTTCCCCCATTATAAGTATGAAGTGGTAATTTTCTTAAAGGGAGGGTTCTTGGTATATGGGGATGACCCATAGCTCTAGTAACAGTATCAATAGATATACCTACTTGTGCATATCTGATTTTTGATTTTTTAATTTCTAATATGGTTATTAGGATTTCATCAAGATCTTTAGGGTTTTATGAATACACTCACAAAATGATGCAATTACTTATAATTGTTCATAATCTATTTTGTCATGTTTATCAATTTCTTTAGACTCATTGTTTTTATTATTAAAATATTCTTCTATGATAACCTGATTAGTATATTTTTCATTCTCAACATTTGTTTCATTATGGAATATAGGATTAGGCCTTTCATTAGTTTGATACATCTTAGGTGGTATGAGAGGAAGCTAAATGTGTTCAATAGGCATACCTCCTAATCTATGGATACACCTAGGTTACATGCAAAATAATATAAGAAGGAAATGAAAAAGTACAACAATGTAAAACCTTAACTAATTGAAAACCATATAAATTGAAAAAAAATGCATTTACATAGGTCAATTCACCAAATGTTCAACCATAAAATATATATTTGGGAATCTAAGGCTAAATGAGTAGATATATCCTAGGGCACAAGGTTGTTAGAGTATCTTTAAAGTAGGTCAATTAATTTTTAAACTTAGATAAACATATACTAAATTTATTATGCTAAGATATGTTAAAAATAGAAAGTATAACTATGTTATATATTATAATGATAATTATATCAAGATATTTAGTATTTTTTATGTTAATACATATATGGGTCTAGAACATGAAAGGAGTAGACTAAAAGTGGATTTTAGATCAATAATCAAATTATAGATTAAGCACTTTTGTGACCTCCAATACTTAAATTTCATTCAGACAATTGCATCAGTGTTTTTATCTAACTTGGATGTAGTATCCTATATGGAATACTTATTAGATCTAAATGTAGTCACCTAGAATATTTTGTGTTCTATGTCACTTTCACCCTAGTGTTCGTAGATCTGGATCACGGGATATCACTCCCTAGAAAATAGTAAAACACTAGTTCTTCAACTTCATAATGGATGTGGGAAAAATGGGATAGTGGGCACATGGTGTAAAAATGCATAAAGATCCATTTTTCAATGAATTTTACCTACATAGATGATACTCTAAAGATGGCCTTAGACCTATGTATTTATCCCCTTGGATGTTAGATTGTGTGTGTAAGGATGTAATGTGTGATAAGCAAGTACATAGAGTGACCTAGCTAGTAACTTGGAAAATGTGACTAATGGGATGTTCCTTTAATAATTCAGACCTATAAATGTGTTATCCCTATGAATGATATGTAAATAAGAGAAAATAAGAAAGCTTTACTCACATCAAGGTTTTATTGGGTACCTTTTAAAAGTTCCTTATGAGTTGTTAGGTTTGTGCTAGGTGGAAAATAAATGAGGATTGATCTTTATTTTATTATTTTTGGGAATCTAGTGTTTAATTCCTAAATAATAAGGGGTCTAGAGTAAGGGAAAAATATATTTTAATATGGTAAAATATATATTTTTATCAAGCAATTTATGTGAGGAAGAGAAATAAAATTATCTAAAAATAGATTGAAATGGATTATTTAGGAGCTAGAAATTAAGATGCAGGACTAGGACACTATCTAGAATCTAGATCTTGCCTTTTTTCTAATTAGATAGGAGTGCCAAAAGTAGATAGTAGTCACATTGGTGTTATATTCCACCTCTACCTATATTTTCCCTAGGATCTAAGCTTTTTAGGTTTTTGTTTCCAGGTCAGTGTGAGCTTGTGTACCAAATTTCAAAGGCTAAAAGTTGATGGAGCTTGTTATAGGTATAATTTAATCTCCAAAACCCTATATTCATCTACACACATGCAAAAAATAAATGAATTAAAAAAAAAAGGGGGAAAAACTTGGTTAAAGGAAAAATGATCACATGATATAGAACCCTTATTATCTTGATCGTTGGCTACATTAACCCTCAATCTAGGGTCTCAAATCAAATGTATTTCTCCCTTAGGGAACATGCATAATCAATGCACATGATACATGCAATAATGAATTTCACATAGGCCCTTCCTTGATCAAGCATGTAAGTCTATGTGTGATGTGAAATGTTGAGCTATACTATTAATTGATTTTTATTAAGTCTAATGTGCTAAATTAGTAAGTGCTAGATATAAAATGCCTTGTGAAGTTATTTATATAAGAGACTCTTTATTTCAAATTTGATATCTTTATTTGCATTTGGAAAACATTAGGAAACTTAAGTATAAAGGTAATAAAGGAGCTAAGACTCATTAAGAAAAGTAAACTGACCATTAAAACTCAAAAGGTCTTTGGATAAGAGCATTGGAAATAGACACTAGTGGAACCGGTGCTATAGTCCAACCCAAATGCTCATATCCCATAGTCATGGGACCTAGGGGGATGGAAAGAGGATATAAAACTTGACTTGGCTGAGGTGGAATGACTATTTGAAAGGTTCAAAAAGACCAATAATAGGCAAAAAGGTGACTTAAGCATATAATAAGACCAAAATGAATAAAATAAAGGACATGAATAAATGTGAACAAAACTCATATTCTCATGTCCAAAGGACTATATATATGTGGTTGCTTGACCAATTTAGGGTGTATACATTTTCCCAACTTGTATTCTAGTGATGCAATGAAATGAAGTACTAGAGTAAATGAAATAAAAGAAAATGCATACGTGAACCTACCTGTGTGGAGATAAGTGTGTTAAAAGAGGGTCCAAATCACTTCCTAGCCAAGGAAGTGGATGGAGAGCTGAATAGTGCCTAAAAAAAGAAGGAATCCCTAAAATGGATGCCCATTATACAGAATCTAACTGGAATGAGAAATGCTCAGAGGTCCAAAACTAATGTCTTCCCATTATCCTACATAAACTCATGTAATCTGGAATGTGTGTATATAATATATATGTTGTGAAGAGAAAAATCTATCATGCCCCCACTCTAAATAGTTTGAATTAGAATTGAGAAGTTCGTGGAGGTCCAAAACTAATGTCTACCCTCTATCCTACATAAACTCATGTAGTTTAGGTATGGGTAATGTTATGGACCAACCATTATGCATGATCATATGGTCTAACTTGGTGACAACTTGGGTACAACTAGGCATAATTTGAAATTTTGGTAAATGTGCAATAAAAATAATGGCATATCTTTCTATTCCAATTTGTATAATCTTGGATGATGAAGAAAATAAACATCTATACCATGCCCCCAAATCTGGTATATGATTGATGCATATGTATAGTCTAGAAATCTATATAACCACATGTGAAATGACATATTGAGCCATGCCCCATGTGCAAAATTGGAGATCAAAACACTATGCCTATAATCTATTATATCATCATGTACTTATGTCATGATGTATGAAGTTATATGTGTGAGACATGTAGTAATGTACATGACCCTGAATTTGGTATTTGGTCTGAATCTATATCGAAGTAATTATGAATCCATATAATTTGAACCACTATATATTTTACTAATCTATGCATTTTTAAACTAAGGGTACATCCCTTTGAATGTCCTAAGTAATGGTGAATGACCCATGTAATCTAAATTATTGTATATCTTGATTGATCTAAGTTGAATCTAATAATTTGAATATTGGATGTGTAAAATTCATGGTGTACCTATAAACTAAAGGTTTATCCCTATAAATGTCTTGAGTAATGATGAGTGACCCATGTAATTAAATGACTATATATCTTGACTAATCTGAGCTGAATCTAATAATATGAATACTAGAGGTGTATGAACCATGGTGTATCCATCTATGAAAGTGGATATGCATGATGGATAAGTGTAAAAATAGGAATATTAGGAATGATGCCCCCTTTTGGGGAGATGGATGAGATCTTTGATACAAGAGATTAAGCCCAAAAGTAATGACTAGTGGCATAATGATAGAAGCAAGCTTGGTATAGTTTAAATTGTTTGAGAAGTCATTTGATTGATTAGACTAAGTTTTTTGATAGTTGAATGAGCTTTTTGATTTGTCAAGACCAAGTTGAATATCTAGGTATAAAAGAGGTATAGAGATGTGTGTACCATAGTAGGCAGATGATGTAATAAAATAGAAGGGCTCATGTGATGTCAAAGGTATCATTACTATGATTCTATGGAACAAAACAGTTTATAAAACAAAGCTACTAGGTTGAAGTTATAAGAAAAATGGTATTTTACTTTGAATGAGAAAGTTGTTTGATATAGGAGAATTGGATTGATTCTCGATTCATTTATGCATTGACTAGGTTAATATTTTGGAGCTCTAGAGTAAGAGATATGCCAAGGAGATGAGTACCTGTTATGACCTAATTTAAGTAGTTGGTAGCCCAAATTCAGATTGGTGGGGAGATTACCCTGCTAAGTAGCTAAAACATGAGATTTTTGCCTATTTGGAAGCCTATTTTAGATGTTTTAAAGCTATTTTAATAGTCTTAGGAAATTTTTGACTAGTTTTAGCTCCAATGCTATTGTATAGGTTGCATTGATCCTGTCCAGCACTCTTGTCTTATACCTAGTGTTGTTATCCTAGAGGCTAGATTTTTTTAGCTATTTCTTAGTTTAATTGCTATGTTTTTACTTGGAAATTGATTTGGCATGGTGAACTGATTATTGATTACCACATTATGTGAGAGGTGAAATGCATAAACTTATAATTTTTAGCTTCATACTAGAGAGATTATGGTTATTTATCAGTTAGTAGATGGTGGGTGACATTGCAAGATGATATAGGTGCAGATTTTATTGATCATGCATCCTTGTATTTTGTTGGTGTGATTTCAGGCATACATAGGAGAGGTAGTGATAGTGATGTATTATTATCAGTTATTGTGTAGTCAAGTGTTCTACATCTATAAAATTGGCTAGCCATGTTGTTGGCTTCAATTTTTATTATGTATGGGAGTGGGGTGTTGATTACATACAGGATGTATAGGATAGTATGTAGTATAGAGGTGTATGGCACAATGTTCTTATCGGGTAAGACTATTCTTTCCCACTTATATAGATATATTTATAGGTTTACTTAGAAGGCATTCAATGATGGTTTGAGTGTGATTACTTTATTGCATCGTTGGGCTTATGAGTACATAGTTGTTGTGTGACTAATAAGATTACTGAGAGAGAGGTGGGCACCTCCATAGCCATTTCAAGAGTGGTAGATGAGTATGTTGGCTATTTGATCTCCTAGGATAGATCATTATAGACAATTTATAGATATATTGGTGGCTCAAGATATCATATGGAGGCCTTATAGAGGATTCCCTAGGTGGCTTGAGGATGGAGTGTGGTTGTGGTATATGAGGGTTAGTTATTGGCTATATGACCAATAAGTTGGAGTGTATGATAAATTTTAGTATAAATAGGTGACTAGATAGTTTGGGGTACCATAGGATGTGTCCCCTATAGCATGGGTGTGGGTGAGGAGTGCACATACACCAATAAGGGAAAAAGCTTGTGGGAGACTTATTGAGGCTGGATTAGCACCATTACCATTGGATGTATGAGGCACAACTATAGATATTCTAGATGTAGATGATGTTGGATGCATACAAGCATATACCACATGGTAGATGAGGCATCAATGGGCTATATTATATCCTATTAGTGGAAGGGATGCCCTTCAGTATGAGGTTCTTGTGTCATTCTAGATGATGGGAGGTATGCATTGATTATATGTGAATTGTGTACAGGTTTGTGCTTATTTTATCTTGTCTTAAAAATATATGTCTAACATAGTGTTTTTAATTTTGTGTGTAGGTGGAGTTGGATGTGTTTAGGATGAAGCACCTACTAGAGGAGGAGGTAAAGATGATGGGTTCTGGGAGACCATCATTGAGTTGATACTATGAGATCTAACATGACATGTTCTTGATAATATAGTGGAGGAGGGTTTGATAGAGTGAGTGGTAATTCTAGTTATCATTTATGCTCATTTATTTGATAGGCCTTATATAGCTATAGCTGCATATGTTAGAGCCATAAGAAAGATGAGCTGAGGGCTAAGATAGATAGGCATAGGATGCCTCCACCTGATTATGGATCGATGGGTATGAGGATTATGGATGAGTACACAAATATTCAGAGGTGGTATGTAGAATTGTGAAAGGATCATGTTTAGTTTCTAGAGTGAGATAGTCATCGTAAGAGGCATTCAATATCTCAAGGAGGTGTGGGGTCATTGATTTCTAGGCTAGACTATGGGACTAGTACTGGAGGAGAGAGTGAGACTGAGAGTGAGGGAATGATTCCCATTCATGATTTATTGTATCTTGATATGATGTATATGTTTTGAAAACATTGTTATATATATGGATATTATTTATATTTTGACTCATGCATACTATGTGATGGGATTTGAAATATATTTTTATATTCATTGTAAATGGTTATTTTAGAATTAGTTGATTTGGTATTGATTTTGAAGGTTGTTTATGCTTGGTAAAATGGTACTTTGTATATGTGATTTTATTATTTATTGATAAGTGTGATGCTATATTTTAATTTCAAATTGTATGTAAGTAAAAAAATAATGGTTTGTAATTTGGAAATTGATTTGACAAAGCAGTTGGTTTAAGATTGGTAAAAAAGGATTTGGTAAGATCTAAATTTCTGATAAGCTAGTTTTGGCTATGGATAGTTATTGGAAATTAATAATGTTAGTTTTTAGTATGTGGGGATGTAAGATAGAATGCTATGAATATTACTTCCCTAAGAGTGGCTCAAGAATACAAAGGCTAGTTAGACCTTTGGATCCATCATTGCCCTACTAAGTGAAGCTATGAATTGATGCTAGTATGAATGTGCATTATATCACTTTATGTTATATCACTATCTAAATAATATTGGCCAATTTAATAAGTTTCCATACTACTCATGTTTTTTATGGATATGCTCTATATTTGATACTATCTATTATGTACTAACTGTAGCTGGATGTGGAGATTTTATAAAATGTGACTTTATTGGTTGTGTAACTATAACTATGTGTTATGAAGAAGGCTCATCTATCCATAATAATATACCTTATGGTCTCTAATGTGATGTGTATGACTAATCCATAGATTGAGTTGGAGCTAAAACCTATGATATGGGATCATTTAATCTCAATCGTAGTGGATTGATGTGTGAGATAAGACCCAAAAAATCTAGCTGTAGTGAATATTTATTATAAGCAATACTTTGTGATGTGGGTTAATTTAATATTTGTTTTAGCAGATTGATACATGAGATATGAGCTTAAAATTCTAGCCATAGTGAATATTTCTTGTGAGTAATACTCTATTATGGTGCCTATGACTCTACTGGATATGTATATGGAAATACACTATGTACTCCTAAGACTACATTGCTATATATAGGTTGTTCTCACTGTACAAGTTTCCAAACCTTCTACATAGGTGGAATGGGAGATCTCTTGAGAGGTTTTATCCTAGAATCTACATTTCTCTCATGATGAGTGACCGATGATTCTTTTGAAGGAATGTCCTAAGATGACTCAGTCATAGATGATTGAGGTCTATAGTTCATTGATGAAAGAGATCTTGGTGCCTCTTATGTGAATGTTATGATGCCCTTATAAACAAGCCTATTAATGCAATATTTGAGTCCATAACAATCATTATTTTGGTGTCCACAGATATGATTATAGTTCTAAAAAGGTTGATGTGGCTATTTATGTAAGAGATGTGGATCTCATCAATGAGTAGAAGGCAATGTGATTAACCTCCTATATAAAAGTGTTGATAATATGATAGATGGGATATATTTATTTGAATTAAACTATAATGGTGCTTTGATGTTGTTCTATGTAGTTCATAATATAGGTTATACTCTAGAGACTAGTTATTTGTTCTTAACTAGTTGTTGTTTTGGTTGTGGTTTCTTATCTTGTTTAGGACATGGTGGATGTTGTGTGCTAGGAGATATAAATATAGATACTACTATGAAATATAGAGTAATCTGATCAATTGAATCTACCTCAATCAATTCCAATTTCTTTTCTAAAGCTAGAACTGCATAGCATAAGTACCTAAAAGAAGACTTTGTTTGATATAGTGGATGTTTGAGGAGAGGTTGGTGTATCCCCTTAATAAATATATGCCAAATCTCTAAATTTATTGGTTTGTATATCAATCTTAACATGTGATTATTGAATCATAAGATATACTCACTAATTGGATCTGAAGTATTTTGATGTATAGTTGCAAGTTTCTCATATGTAACAAGAGGGACTGTGTTTTCTATGTAATGTCTAAGAAATGCCCCCTCTAAGTCATCATATGTGTGCAAGGAGCCAACAAGGAGTAGATGAAAGAACCAATTCTATGTTCCCCCCCCACTAATGTTTGTTAGACTAATTTTATTACAATCAAAGGACTCGCATGAGGTGGCAAAGCCTTCTGAAAGGCTTAAAGTTGTACAAATGGATCTCCAGTTCCATCAAAGTGAGGAAATGATGGTATCTAGAAATGCTTAGGAAAATAAGATTTTTAGAATTTCTTAAGAATTGGATTACCATGTAGATCATTGGCATCCATCCAATACTTATAATCCTTATTTTCCAAGGTAAGGAGATGTACTTGGTATTATAATTCACCAACTGCATGCATCAAAGATAGAATCTCCTAGGATGGTACATTAGCATCTTGAAGTGGTTCATTTAATCATTGAATTTGATTATTAATTTTAGCCATGGGAATGATACATTTAACAATTGGATCACAAAGAGGTGGTGTGCTCACTTGAACCTTGGGAGTAATGCTAACTTGGACCTTACTAGAGGATGTGGGCTACCATTCTCTTTAGGTGAATAGTGAGAATTGGGTTCTACTATATTGAGGAGTGGCTTGGGAGATTCATTAGTATCTTTATGTTTTAGTGAATAACATTTTAATTGAGTAGAAGATGTGCTATTAGAATTAGCATGTGCATTATTTGAAATAGAATCATTCATAGAAGTAGAAACAACATGGGGTAGTGTATTATGTTTGAGAGAAGTGAGAGAAGAGTTAGAAACATGAGATTCATATTCTTCTTCACTATGTGCATAATAATCATCATTATTCCATTAATTATCATCATTGGAATATTGTTCATAATCACTCTCATTTTCACATTCATTTGCATGTTTAATATCATACTCATTACCACTTTCATTTTAACTAGGGAGATGTGTAAGAGAAGAATTTAATTCTTTCATAATATGCAATAACGTATCATTTGAAATTAGAATATCATGTGCATATATGTTATCCATGGATGGATTACATGCATTGTTTTCATGATAACTAAGAAAAAGACATGTATAATTTAGATATTATTTGGACATAGTAGAGTTAGGAACATGAGATGTATCATTCAGACTATGCATTGACAGTTTTATTCTATTGTGTTTATATTGTTGTAATTCGAACTTTGAAATAGCTAGAGAGAGAGAGAGAGAGAGAGAGAGAGGGAGAGAGAGAGGAGAGGAGAGAGAGAGAGAGAGAGAGAGAGAGAGAGAGAGAGAGAGAGAGAGAGAGAGAGAGAGAGAGAGAGAGAGAGAGAGAGAGAGAGAGAGAGAGAGAGAGAGAGAGAGAGAGAGAGAGAGAGAGAGAGAGAGAGAGAGAGAGAGAGAGAGATTGGGTTCACATGGAAGCAAATTATCATCAATAAGAGGTTCACTTGGAAGTGAATAACTAATTTTCTCATTTCGTGAATTGTGCATAGGAGAATGAGGTGAAAAGTATCTTTCCCATTTATAAAAATTTTCTTTAGAAGAGGAAATAAAAGAGATAGGTTTGAGAGAAGAAGATGCATCTACTTGTACTTCACTATCATGTATACCATCATATTCCTCATTACAACAATAGTAATTATCTTAATTGTAAATGAAATCATTCTCCACATTTTTACCTAATGTACAATTTTGCAAATTTGTCCATTCATTCTCATAATTATGAGAAAATTTTAAAAATTGATCTATGGGATGAGAGGGAAGAAGTGCCTTAGTGGCAATTTTATTTATTTCACCAAAGAGAATATTGAAAAGTACTATTAAGAAAATAAATGCAAAAACAACTATGAACATAGATATTTTGAAAATACTTTTGACTATCGAAACAATTTTCAAAAATTTCAAAGTATTTTTCTAAAAATTGTAAGGGAGGAAAACTTGGGGTTTGAGGACCTAGTTTGGAAATCTAGGGTTGTGGGATAGGGTTTTAGAATTTTTGAAAATTATGCAATAATTTTGAATTCTAAAAATGATTTTGAATAGGATAAATGCACAAAAAATTATACAAAAATCAAAATTTTGAAATTTAAAATTCTGAACAAGAAAAATAGTAATAATGAAATTATTTTTGACAAAGTAATTAATTTTCAAAAAATACAAAATGTTTTTCTAAAATTTACAAGGAAGGGTTAGGGTTTGAGGACCTATTTTGAAAATATAGGGTTTTAGGATAGGGTTTTAGATTTTTTTAAAATTATGCAATAATTTTAAATTAAAAAAATAATTTTGAATAAGATAAATGCACAAAAATTTATACAAAAATCAGAATTTTGAAATTAAAATTTTGCACAAAATATGAAGGAAAAACCATAAGGGTATCTAGGGTTTTAGATTTTTTTGAAGTAAGTTTGGTTTACCAAATGTTTTATTATTGTTAGGAATCTAGTGTCTAATTCCTAAATAATAAGGGGTCTAAAGTAAGGGAAAAATATAGTTTAATATGGTAAAATATAGATTTTTATCAAGTAAATTACATGAGGAAGAGAAATAAACTTATCTAAAAATGGACTGAAAAGGATGATTTTAGAGATGGAAATTGAGATGTAGGACTGGGACACTATCTAAAATCTAGATCTAACCTTAATTTTTTGATTAGATAGGAGTGCCAAAAGTGGATAGTAGTGGAATTGGTACTATAGTCTACCTCTATCATTGTTTTCCTAAGGATCTAAGCTTTATAGGTTTTATCCATCAGGTCAATGTGAGCCTATGTACTAAATTTTGGAGGATGGAAGTCAATAGAACTCACTGTAGGTCTGATTTAATCTCCAAACCCTTGTGTTCATTTACACACATGTAAACAACAAATGCATCAAAATCAAAAGGGTAAAAAATTGGTTTAAGAGAAGAATGATCACACAATCTAGAACCCCTACTGTCTTGATCACTACCTACATTAATCCTCAAGCTAGGGTCTCAGATTATATGTAGTTCTCCCTTAGGGAACATGCTTAATCAAAATGCATGATAGATGTAATAATCAATTTCACGTAGGCCCTTTCTTAATCAAGCATGCAAGTCTATGTGTGATATGAAATGATGAGCTATACTATTGACTAATTTTTATTAAGTATAATGTGCCAAAGTAGTAAGTTTTATATATAAAATGCCTTGTGAAGTTATTTATATAGGAGACTCTTTATTTAGAATTTGATAGTTTTATTTGAATCTGGCCAACATTGGGAAACTTAAGGATGAAGCTAAGAAATGGGCTAAGATTCATTAAGTGAAGGAAACTAACCATTGAAACTCAAAATGGCCGTAGATAAGAGAGCTAGAAATGGACACTAGTGGCATTGGTGTTATAGTCCAACCTCAACGCTCTTGTCTTATAGTCTCAAGACCTAGGGGTATGGAAAGAGGATATAAAACTTGACCTGCCTAAGGTGAAATGAATATGTGAAAGGTTTAGAAAGATTGAGAATAGGTAAAAAGGTGACTTAAGAATAAAACAAGACCAAAATTAATAAAACAAAGAACATGGCCAAATATGAACAAAGCTCATATTCTCCCATCAGAGTCTCTTATGAAATGACTATGAAAAGACATGCTAATTTAGGTTGTATACAATATTATATTTATTCCAATCCTTTTTGAGAATATCTCACATTAAATCACTTAGACTGACCATAGGAATACATTTAATTTGTAAATTAGATTAATTTTAGGGAAATTGACATTTGCATTAGGATAGGACTCTAATGTTTATGTAGGCATCTGATTGGGACACAAGTGTTTAAAAGGTTAGAAAATAGGCACAGGTCTAAAACTTACAGAGACATAAGATAAGCATTTTTTTATAATTATAGGTATGATATAAGGTTTGAGTCATCATAATAACATTGGTCAGACCAAGATATAATAAATATACACAAAGAGATAGTGTATGCAAGCATTTCAACATTAGAAAGGTCTAGAAGCTGACGGTGCATCCATGATATGTACTTGCCAAGTATACAAGACTGAGGTCATATATAATTTAGAAATAGTATCTATAGTTAGATGTTCCTAGTGATAGGTGTATGTTATAGATATCATCTTACTCAATTTCATAAATGAAATAAATAATTGACATTTTTGACTATCAAATATTAATTTTTTTTAAAAATTATCCCAAATTATTTCAACTATTCTTATTGAATAATGGTTATAAATTTTATTACACATTGGTTTCAAAATGTTTTCACCAATTTCAATTAAGTAATTTCATTTGATATGGAAAATATTTGGAGGTGTTACTAATGATGGAATTTTTTGAGATGGTTTTTCCATATCATTATGTTCACTACTAGTTTTTTCATTATTATTTTCACTGTTTAGTGTTTCCATGGGATTTTATTCACTTTTTATTTCATAATTACATGTTTCCATGTAGTTTTATTCATTGTTAGGGGGTAAATAATCATGCATAGATTAATCATTAAAAATATTAAAAACTTCAAACTTTTAATGTGGACTTTCAATATAATTTGGAATTTTATGTAAACATTTATCATCATTATTCAATTCATCATTATCTATGACATTTGGTTCATTATGGATAGTATTTATCCATTGTTTTGAATGAATTGTTTGCATCTGTACCCTTTGTTTTTTTCTCAAAATTTATAATTGCTATAGTGTTTTGTGTATTAACTTTTTCCTCTTATATGAATAAGATCCATCACCCATGAATAGATAAACTTGATAGCTTTTGATGGTGGGGTATAAAATAATAGCTTAAAACACTTTGTATTCTAATCTACAAGGTTCAAAATGATGTATAAAATGTATGTGGGGACAAAATTATTGAAAGAGGTCAAAAATTAATGTTGGATGAAGATTTTTTCTATTGTTCAAGTAACATATATGCAACATAACACATACACATTATAACATATACATGTTATAGCATGGACATGTTATATATAACTATATACAATATAAACATGTTATTAGAATACTATATGATACAATTAGGGTTGATTTATGTCCAAATCACATCCTATACTTGAAATCAGGTTTATGGGGACAATCATACTTTGAAGACAAATCATCAAACAAGGAATGAATATGTTGGTAGAGTAAAGACAAATCAGTTTAGATAGCCAAATTCCATGAAGTATGCAAGATTTAATGGTTATTATTACACATTTAATCAATTTGTTCATAGGGATAAAGAATGTAAGAGACCTATTAGAAATGAGTTTGCATGGAACTATGATGGGGTTCTTTAGTCAAAAGGTGAGTCCTCTTCAAAAAGAGGAGGTTGTTTTATTTGGAATGACATAAGACATATTGCAAGTTTTTTTCCAAATAAGATATGGAAAGATACATTTATTTCAAAAGGTATAGTGTGCTTCAATTATCCACAAAGAGGTCAAATTTCTAGATTATATAAATAAAGGCCTACAAGATAGAATGTATTTAATCAAGCTCCCAGATTACAAGGAGGAAGACAAGTTAACACATGGAAGCCAAAGGTGATAAGTTTGAGTTATGATGATTTTTTAGGTCCAAGTAATATATTTTTTGTGGTGGATAATGCTTTATAAGTTGAAGAGTGCTAATGGATCTCATTGCCTATTCATGTTGAGAATGAAGAAATCTAGCTCAAAGAGAAGACCAAGATACTGGTTGAGGCTAGTTATGAGGTGTGTATGGATCCAAAGTTAACATTTTATATTGATTATCATGTATCATGCAAAGAACATCAATTATTTATGTCTAGTGATGAGGTTCCAAGTTTTAAGGAAGATTCTATAGATGACAAGGTATATCATGAATCATTATTGCCTTCATGTATTATCAATCCAATTCTTGAAGAAAAGAATATTTTTTTAGTGGTTGATAATTTTACTTCTCATAAGCCTAAGAATGAGAAGAAGAAATGTAGGTATCAGATAAGCAAGGAAGAGAAAGAATATGAGAAGCTATGGGAAACTCCTAGTTTCACATTATTCTAGGATATTGTGAAGTAGGGTGTCTTTACCTATGCTTCTTAAGAGACATATTTTTTTTGTGGAGAATAAATTTTGTGTGCTCAAGATCATAATGCTGACCAGAGAAGGTCCTTGGTTAAGGGGAACAATAAGTTCATGAGCTTTCTCCAGAGATTTGTGAAGGAGCTATTATGTAGGGTTAGAATATGTATATCTAGATGGCATAATGAGATTGATGAAATGTCAAGAATATTTTTTATGCTCAAAAAGGTCTATACACTTCTCTATGATGTGATCTAGGTGATTTTGTAGTCTGAAGGTATGTTTGTGTCAATTAAATTTTTTTGAGTGCTCTCAATTTTCTTAGTTTTTAGCTTAAGGGCAAGCAGGCCTAAAATGGGTTATAGGATGTATGTGTTCCTAAGGGTGTGAAAACTCAAATATTGGTCCAAAATTGTGTGATGTGTGTCTCCATGTGTGCAAGAAGTTTCATGTTTGTATAATTAACCAAAAGGAGGTTTGTTGACCTTGTTGCTTTTGAGATTCTAGGGTTTTGGGCTATGACAGAAAAGTGGTTTACCTTATGAATTGAGTTATAAGGCTTATTAATAGGTATAATGGGCCAAATGGGATGTGAAAACAAGATTTTTAGATATTATAAGGTTTTTAGTTCTCAAGTTATTCAAGTTTTTATCAATATAGAGGGCTAATTGGTTAGTAGGTTTGTGAAGGAAATATATTACAAAGGATGATATTAGTGATGAAAATCGTTGTGATTTAGGAGTCATATGAGAGTGTTATAGATATGAATTTTCAAGTCCTGAAGATGTATCTATTGAAAATTGTGGGCTCTATAAATTCTAGGTAAGGCTATAAGGAGGCTAGTCATGGCTAGTTTGAAGAAGAGTGATTTTTGATATGTTTCTCCAAAAGAGAAAGGTATGTTATTTTTAAAGGATATTTATTAAGCTCATTGATATTATGTTTCCTATTTTTTGAGTGGCATATATTTTTTTTGTTGGTCCTTGATGTGGTTTGATAGAGAAGTCTAGTAAGCCTATATGTTGGTTCTTCATGATGTGTGGAGATTTGAAGATGATAAAAAGGTGAAATGGATAAAATATCTTAGACGGAGTCCCTATTAGATGTTTCTTAGTGAGTTACACTATATTATAGTGGTTTTTGTGTCTTTTTTTCATTGGTTTTAGTGCTTGGTTGAAGAGAGCATTGGCATGGAGTAAGAGGAAGTTGTCAAGGTAAGAAGAGGTAGGTTGAAGGTAAGGGGGAGTTTGTATCATATTTAAAATATGTTAATCTCCTATTGGTAGTATTTTTAGGTCCTTATGATCAGTTGGTTCCCACTTTGTCATTGTGTCAAGGGGGACAAAGTTCCTATTATGAGAGTGCATGAAGAGAGAGAAGGAAGGTGAGTTATATATTGTTATATGATGGTTTTTGACATCAATGGAAAAGGGGGAGATTTTTGAACAATTTTAAATGATGTCATCAAGGTTTATAAGTTACTTGGTGAAGTTCCTTTATATTCTATGTGATAATGACAAAGTGTGTAATGTGCTTGTTCTATTATGCTTGAAGTATGATTGGTTGATCTTCAATTTTGGCATGGTTACAGATATTCACAGATGACATTGGTGATGTGAGGGTGTAAAATATGTCCCTAATATGTTTTATATGCTTTGAGTGATTATTTTCATACGTGTAAATCATATTTTAGTCCATATTTTTCATCTAGATAGTTTGGTTCTAGTCGCAAACAATCTGAGTAGGTAGTTTAATGACATCACCATTACCACGTGTGGATGAGATAGGAGGAAATGGTCAGATGGGTTTGTTTATTATTGTGATTATTTATTATGCACTAAATATCAAGTCATGCAATTAGGTACATTAAAATATATGAAAGTACAAATTTGGGCTCACAAGGATTTTGACAATGTTTTCCCATACTTAGGCAAATTTGCATGAGGCAAGAAATAGCCAAATAAGCATTTTGAGAGTAACATATCTCACACTTGTTGATGTTTCAAGAGAATTTGATGATATGGGTTTACTTAGTTTTGTGCCTAGTTTATTATTTATAATATTTAGGTTAATCACTAAAGCATGATATAAGATATGCATGTTCAAATATTGGCCTTCCAAATAAGTTTTTGACATTGTTGGCTCTTTGATAGAAAATTTTGAATGAGCATTTTAATGTCATTATTTCTAACACTTTTTTAGGGTTATAAGATTAGTTTGATACATGGTTATATTTTATTATATGATGAGATCATATGGTCCAAATTTGAAAACTTCTAAGTGATCAAAGTAAAATATGTGACTATGTAAAGCTGGCCTTCTAGGCAGATAATCAAGGTTCCCATAGTCATTTTCACACAAGTTAAAGTTTGAGAAACAATGATGGAGCATGTTAATCTGAGAATTCAATAATAAAAGAGATCATTCCAAGTGTCCCAATCATAGGGGATCTAAGAAAGTTCAAATGATGATCACTATAAGGTAAATACATGACTGATCCATAGGGATCGATGGTGCACAATGAGTTAACATTGCAAAAGTGCATGAGATGACGTCAACATGTTAATGTTTTAACATTTGGAATTTGTGGATTGTGTGTTAAATTTAAATATTCATACATTAATAATGATGGTTTATTTAATTTGAGAATCAAGGACTCCAGATGAGAGTAAAGTGTTTGAGGTTTAACTATGATTCTTTGCATTTGAATATTCAAACTTAACAAGTGAAAAACTATTCTATGGTTTTTGGACCATGTATTTTGATTAAGGAAAAATTTCCTGATGATGTAAAAAGAAAATATGAATAAGAATCCATGGAAAATCTAATTAAACTAATTTTAATTTTTGGAAGTGTGTATAGTCAAAGATATTAAAGTTCAAATTTGATTGTGTTTGTGCATGGACTGTAAGCAACTCGAGAAGATTGTTCAAGCTTGTTTGGATATTTTTTCAATATCTATTAATGAATTGTATATTAGGGAGTGTTTTAGACTCCACGAGGAGTATTTTTTTCCATTATGAAGGTTTTATTAATCATATGCAGTATGAACAAAGGTTTAGAATTCAATTATGTATTCATTCATGGTGACTTTATGCATAGAATGTTGATTAAGCTTGCATAGAAGAGTGCAATGATGACTGTAAGCATTTTAGGATGACTAAGTGGTTATGTATTTTGGACCTATACATTTGGAAGGTGTACTATTTTTTTTTCTCATTGATGTGTGAAATGGGTGAATAGGTCTTCATGAGACCTATAAGAACTATAAAGGCCTTATTAAAAGGTGTAGCTGCGTAAGGTGACCCATAAATGCTATGGCCAACCTATGAAGATTATATTGAGATATGTATCGATGAGATGATTTCTTTAAATATTAAGGCATTCCTAATGGCTAACCAATATGGTGATGATCATGAATGCTCTATAAATAGTGAAATCAAAGAAGGTGATTTTTAGACTTGTGTGTGAGACTTAGGAGTGATTTGAGAGAGGATTGTGTGTGTGAATTATGGAGTGAAGGAAGGGTATAATTATTTGTGGATGAGATGAAAATCATAACATATTAATTACTATTTTTATGATCTATGTGTGTTTAAATATTGGCCTTCTAGATAAGTTTTTGACATAGTTGGCTCTATGATAGAAAAATTTGAGTGAGCATTTTAAAGCCAAAATTTATAACATATGTGAGGATTTAAAGATAATTTTGATACATGGTTGGATCATAATATATGAGGATATCATATGGTCCAAATTTGAGAACTTGTGAGTGAACAAGGTATAAGATATGACTATGCAAATTTAGCCTTCCAGGTAGACAAGCAAGGTTCCCATAGTCATTTTTGGACAAGTTAAAGTTTGAGAAACACCATCAGAGATCATTTTTACAAAAATTAAATGATAAATGAGATGGTTCCAAGTGTCATGATCATGGGGGTTTTGAGTAATATCAAATGGTGAGTGTTATAAGGTATAGACCTGATTGATCCATAGAGATCAATGGTGCACGATGAGTCAACATTACAAGAGTGCATGAGATGAGGTCAACATGTTCAAGGTTTAAACATTGGCATTGGTGGATTGTACATTAAAGGTATATATTCATAAATTAATATTTATGGTGTGTATTTAATTTTAGTATTAAGGACTTGATATGCAAGTAAAGTGTTCAAGGTTTAACTGTTATCATTTGCATTTAAATATTTAAATTTAACAAGGGAAAAACTAGTTTGTGGTTTTTGGACCATATATTTTAATAAAGGATGAATTTTATCATGATGTATAAATAAAAAATGAAGAGGAATCCATGGCACATATAATTAACCTAATTTTAAGATATAAAAATGTGTGCATTCCAAGATATTAAGGTTCAAAGTTGATTGTGTGTTCGTACATGGGCTATAAGTGACCCGAGAAGATTATTCAAGCTTGTTTTGATAGTATTTCAATATATATTTATGAATTAGATATTGTGGAGTGTTTTAAACCCCATGAGGATTATATTTTTACATTATGAATTATTGACTAATCATATTAAATATACACAAAGGATTAGAAGTTGACTGTGTATTCGTTCATGGTGACTATGTACATAGAATATTGATTGAGCTTGTACAGAAGAGTGAAATGATGACTATAAGAAATTGAGGATGACTAAATGGTTATGTACTATGGAAATATACATTTTAAAGTGTTCTTAAGTTATTTTTTCTCTTTTTTATGTGTTAAATGGGTGAATAGGTCTCCATGAGACTTATAAGAGCTATAAGAGCCTTATTAAAAGGTTTAGTTGCTTAAGGGTGACCCATACATGTTATGGCCAACATATGAAGATTATTTTGAGATATGATTCAATGAGATAGTTTCCTTAAGGGTTAAGGCATGCATAATTTCTGACCAAGATGGTGATGATCATGAATACTCTATAAATAGTGAAATCAAAGATGGCAATTTTTAGACTTGTGTGTGAGATTTGGGATTAATTCTAGAGAAAATTATGTGTGTGAATTATGGAAAGAAGCAGGGGTATAGTCTCATGTGTATTATTTGAAAATCATAATAGAATAAATACTATTTTTATGTCCTATAGTTCATAATTATATTGTCATAATAGTGTTTTTGTAGATTGAGTATCAGTGAAGGTGAAGAGTGATAATCATAAGTCCATCAACTATTGTTGAAGACATTAGTTCATAGGTGGATGTGTTCATAGGTATTAGTGTGTTAAATAAGAATATATGGGGGTTAAAACCTCCTTTTAGTTTTAAGCTTTCTAAAATTCTAGTTGTTATTGCAACTCAGGTAGATAGGTGTTATAACACCTTATGGGATTGTAGTCTCACTAAATAGTGATTATAGTACCTTGATTAGTTGCAGTTGGTATAAATTGGTTCTTGTTATTATATTATAGTAGTCTAATTATAGGTTCTAGTCAGTTTTATCCCCTAAGAGGGTTTCCCTCATATGTTATGTGTTATGTGATTGATCTTGCATTGTCTCTCTTGTTCATTACTATGAATGACGTGTATGATTCATGAATGCTAGAGGTAAAAAATTAAGTGTTTGTAAAGATTGAAATTGAAGTTGGATTATTTATGGTCACTAATTCATCCCCCCTCTTAGTGATTATACCTCTAATATTTTTTATAAAATAAAGTCCTTTGGTAAAGGATTAATAGCTTAAAGGTGATCCAAGGTACAATATGGGTGGTCATCAAGGAGGTTTCTCTGCTAAGAAATCACCAATATTCAATGGATCCAATTAATATTTTTAGAGTGCAAGGATGAGGACATATATTATGTTTCCAAGGTTTGATGTTTGGAAATCTATTTTGGATGGTTATGTTTCTCTTATTACTCCTCCATCTACTGTTATAGATAAGAAGTTGTTTTAGAATAATTCCAAGGAAATGAATGCTATCACTTGTGGTATTTTAGAGATTGAATACACCATGTTAATACATTTTAAATATGTTAAAGAGATATGGGACAAAATGAAATAATTTTTTAAGGAGATTAAAAGGTAAATCCTACTAAGTTATAGACTCATAGAAGGTAATTTGAAAGAATCAAGATGAAGGGAGAATATTTTGTGGCATCCTTTTGTTAGAGAGTTGATGAGATTATGAACAGATCAGAGGTCTTGGAGAGAATTCTCAAGAGGTTTTTTTAGTTCAAAAGTTATTAAGTTATTTATCCATCAAGTTTCATACAAAACAATCTACTATAGAATTAATATATGATCTTACTCAATTGAAGATGGATCAATTACATGGAACCCTTACTATATATGAGATGAGAGTAAATGATGATATACCACCAAAGAAGGAAGCAAATTTCAAGAAAAAATTGAATCAAAAGAAGAATTTCCAAGGTAATAAACCTAAAGAGGATAATATATCTGATATTGATAAGGATGAACTAATTACTTTGATTACTAGTAAATTGAAAGTAGGCTCAGGGAAGTATAATGGTAAACTAACCTTCAAATGTTTCAACTGTGAAGAGATAGGACATTTTTATCATAAGTAGCCTCATAATCATGAAAATAAATATGGTTAAGAGAATGATGAAGTCCAATATGATGACAAGAAGACATACAAGAAGAAATTATTCAAAAATTTTAATAATAAAAAGAAGTCATTAAAAAATAAGAAGAGTCTCTACACCAAAGAAGATTGCAACTCGTCAGATGAGAGTGAAGATAGTGACTCAGAATATGATCATGAAGATGACGGTCCTATTGAAGATGAATATCTATTCATGGCGAATAAATTAATTTGCTCACATCAAGAGTTTACTTGGAGTGATTTAGATGATGATGAAGATGAGGTGGACTGTGAAATTATATTGATGAATGCTCTTGAAAAATTGAAGATTGAGAAGAAGATCAATAAGAAGATGAAGTCTCAATTAAAATAATATGAGGAGAAATTTAGTATGTATGAGTCAAGATTGAATGAAGATATGAAAGAGCATGAATATATGGTCAAAAATCTCAATTATCAATTGGAAATACTATCTACAATCCTAAAATCTAAAGAAGATGAATGTTCAAGGTATGTTTTTGAAAGAGTATTTGAAATCTAAGTTAGAGAAGACATCTATTAAATTAAAGAGATTTAGGAGATTTGAAAATATCTCATCTGATCTAGATAATATTCTGAGTGGTCAAAAGCATGATAGTGATATAACTAGTCTTAGATATGAAAAATAAAAGAATGTATCTTAAGACAAGATGAATACTAATGTGAACTAGGAAAATCATACTTTGAAGACAAATCATCAAACAAGGAATGAATATGTTGGTAGAGTAAAGACAATTCAGTTTAGATAGCCAAATCCCATGAGGTATGCAAGATTTAATGGTTATTATTACACATTTAATCAATTTTTTCATAGGGATAAAGAATGCAAGAGACCTATTAGAAATGAGTTTGCATGGAACTATGATGGGGTTCTTTAGTCAAAAGGTGAGTCTTCAAAAAGATGAGGTTGTTTTGTTTGGAATGACATAAGACATATTGCAAGTTTTTTTCCAAATAAGATATGGAAAGATAAATTTATTTCAAAAGGTATATTGTGCTTCAATTATCAACAAAGAGGTCACATTGCTAGATTCTATAAGTAAAGGCCTACAAGATAGAATGTATTTAATCAAGCTCCCAGATTACAAGGAGGAAGACAAGTTAACACATGGAAGCCAAAGGTGATAAGTTTGAGATATGATGATTTTTTAGGTCCAAGTAATATATTTTTTGTGGTGGATAATGCTTTAGAAGTTGAAGAGTGCTAATGGATCTCATTATCTGTTCATGTTGAGAATGAAGAGATCTAGCTCAAAGAGAAGACCAAGATACTGGTTGAGGCTAGTTATGAGGTGTGTATGGATCCAAATTGAACATTTTATTATTTATGATCATGTATCATGCAAAGAACACAATTACTAATACCTAGTGATGAGGTTCCAAGCTATAAGGAAGATTCTATAGATGAGAAGGCAATCATGAATCATTATTGCCTCTATGTATTGTCAATCCAATTCTAGAAGAAAAGAATAATTTTTTAGTGATTGATAATTTTACTTCTCTTAAGCCTAAGAATGAGAAGAAGAAATATAGGTATTAGATAAGTAAGGAAGAGAAGGAATATGAGGAGCTATGGGAAACTCCTAGTTTCACATTATTCTACGATATTGTGAAGTAGGGTGTCTCTACCTATGCTTCTTAAGAGACATATTTTTTTGTGGAGAATAAAGTTTGTGTGCTCAAGATGATAATGCCGACCAGAAAAGGTCCTTGGTTAAGGGGAACAATAAGTTCATGAGCTTTCTCTAGAGATTTGTGAAGGAGCTATTATGTAGGGTTAGAATGGGTATATCCAGATGGCATAATGAGATTGATGAAATGTCAAGAATATTTTTTATGCTCAAAAAGGTCTATAAACTTCTTTGTGATGTGATCTAGGTGATTTTGTGGTCTAAAGGTATGTTTGTGTCAATTAAATTTTTTTGAGTGCTCTCAATTTTCTTAGTTTTTGGCTTAAGGTAAAGAAGGCCTAAAATGGGTTATAGGATGTATGGGTTTCTAAGGGTGTGAAAACTCAAATATTAGTCCAAAATTGTGTGATGTGTGTCTCCATGTGTGCAATAAGTTTCATGTGTGTACAATTGACCAAAAGGAGGTTTGTTGATCTTTTTGTTTTTGAGATTTTAGGGATTTGGGCTATGATATAAAAGTGGTTTACCTTATGAATTGAGTTATAAGGCTTATTAATAGGTATAATGGGCCAAATGGGTTGTAAAAACAAGATTTGTAGATATTTTAAGGTTTTTAGTTCTCAAGTTATTCAAGTTTTTATCAATATAGAGGGCTAATTGGTTAGTAGGTTTGTGAATGAAATATGTTACAAAATATGATATTAGTGATGAAAATTGTTGTGATTTAGGAATCATATAAGAGTGTTATAGATTTGAATTTTCAAGTCCTGAAGATGTATCTATTGAAAATTGTGGGCTCTATAAATTCTAGGTAAGGCTATAAGGAGGCTCGACATGGCTAGTTTGAAAAAGAGTGATTCTTGATATGTTTCTCCAAAAGAGAAAGGTATGTTGTTTTCAAGGAGATTTATTAAGCTCATTGATACTATGTTTCCTATTTTTTGAGTGGCATATATTTTTTTTGTTCGTCCTTGATGTGGTTTGATAGAGAAGTCTAGTAAGCCTATATGTTGGTTCTTCATGATGTGTGGAGATCTGAAGATGATAAAAAGGTGAAATGGATAAAATATCTTAGGGAGAGTCCCTCTTAGATGTTTATTAGTGAGTTCCATTATATTATACTGGTTTTTGTGTGTCTTTTTTTCATTGGTTGTAGTGCTTGGTTGAACAGAGTGTTGGCATGGAGTAAGAGGAAGTTGTCAAGGTAAGAAGAGGTAGGTTGAAGGTAAGAGGGAGTTTGTATCATATTTAAAAGATGTTACTCACCTATTGGTATTATTATTATTTCCTTATGATTATTTTTTTCCCACTTTGTAATTGTGTCAAGGGGGATAAAGTTCCTATTATGAGAGTGCTTGAAGAGAGAGAACGAAGGTGAGAAATATATTGTTATATGATTGTTTTTGACATCAATGGAAAAGGGAGAGATTTTTGGAAAATTTTAAATGATGTCATCAAGGTTTCTAAGTGACTAGATGAATTTCCTTTATATTCTATGTGATAATGACAAAGTGTGTAATATGCTTGTTCTAGTATGCTTGAAGTATGATTAGTTGATCTTCAGTTTTGGCATGCTTAGAGATATTCATGGATGACATTGGTGATGTGAGGATGTAAAATATGTCCCTAATATGTTTTATATGCTTTGAGTGATTATTTTCATAAGTGTAATTCATATGTTAGTCCATATATTTCATCTAGATAGTTTGGGTCTAGTCGCAAACAATCTGAGTAGGTAGTTTAATGACATCACCATTACCACGTGTGGATGAGATAGGAGGAAATGGTCACATGGCTTTGTTTATTATTGTGATTATTTATTATGTACTATATATTAGGTCATGCACCTAGGTACATTAAAATATATGAAAGTACAAAGTTGGGCTCCCAAGGATTTTGACAAAGTTTTCCCATACTTAGGCAAATTTGCATGAGGCAAGAAATAGCCGAATAAGCATTTTGAGAGTAACATATCTCACACTTGTTGATGTTTCAAGAGAATTTGATCATATGGGTTTATTTAGTTTTGTGCCTAATTTATTTTTTATAATTTTTAGGTTAATCACTAAATCATGATATAAGATATGCATGTTCAAATATTGGCCTTCCAAATAAGTTTTTTACATTGTTGGCTCTTTGATAGAAAAATATGAATGAGCATTTTAATGTCATTATTTATAACACTTTTGAGGGTTATAGGATTAGTTTGATACATGGTTGTATTTTCCTATATGATGAGATCATATGGTCAAAATTTGTAAACTTGTAAGTGATCAAAGTAAAAGATGTGACTATGCAAAGCTAGCCTTCTAGGCATATAATCAAGGTTCCCATAGTCACTTTTACACAAGTTAAAATTTGAGAAACAATGATGGAGCATGTTGATCTAAGAATTAAATAATCAAAGAGATGATTCCAAGTGACCCAATAATATGGGTTCTAAGAAAGATCACATGATGAGCACGATAAGGTAAATACATGACTGATCCATAGGGATCGATGGTGCACGATGAGTCAACATTGCAAAAGTGCATGAGATGAGGTCAACATGTTAAAGTTTTAACATTTGGAATTTGTGGATTGTGTGTTAAAGTTAAATATTCATAAATTAATAATGATGGTTTATTTAATTTGAGAATCAAGGACTCAAGATGTGAGTAAAGTGTTTGAGGTTTAACTATGATTCTTTGTATTTGAATATTCAAACTTAACAAGTGAAAAACTAGTCTATGGTTTTTGGACCATGTATTTTGATTAAGGACAAATTTACTCATGATGTAAAAAGAAAATATGAATAAGAATCCATGGAAAATATAATTAAACTAATTTTAATTTTTGGAAGTGTGTATAGTCAAAGATATTAAGGTTTAAATTTGATTGTGTTTGTGCATGGACTGTAAGCAACTCGAGAAGATTGTTCAAGCTTGTTTGGATATTGTTTCAATATCTCTTAATGAATTGGATATTTGGGAGTGTTTTAGACTCCATGAGGAGTATTTTTTTCCATTATGAAGGTTTTACAAATCATATGCAGTATGAACAAAGGTTTAGAATTCAATTATGTATTCATTCATGGTGACTTTGTGCATAGAATGTTGATTAAGCTTGCATAGAAGAGTGCAATGATGATTGTAAGCATTTTAGGATGACTAAGTGGTCATGTATTTTGGACCTATACGTTTGTAATATGTCATATTTTATTATTTTTCTCTTTGATGTGTGAAATGGATGAATAGGTCTTCATGAGACCTATAAGAACTATAAGGGCCTTATTAAAAGGTGTAGCTGCTTAAGGGTGACCCACAGATGCTATGGCCGACCTATGAAGATTGTATTGAGATATGTATTGATGAGATGGTTTATTTAAATATTAAGTCATGCCTAATGGCTAACCAATATGGTGATGATCATGAATGCTCTATAAATAGTGAAATCAAAGAAGGTGATTTTTAGACTTGTGTGTGATACTTAGGAGTGATTTGAGAGAGGATTATGTCTATGAATTATGGAGTGAAGGAAGGGTATAATTATTTTTGGTTGAGATGAAAATAATAACATATTAAGGAATATTTTTATGATCTATGTGTGTTCAAATATTGGCCTTCTAGATATGTTTTTGACATAGTTGGCTCTATGATAGAAAAATTTGAGTGAGCATTTTAATGCCAAAATTTATAACATATGTGAGGATTTAAAGAGAATTTTGATACATGGTTGGATTATAATATATGAGGATATCATATGGTCCAAATTTTAGAACTTGTGAGTGAACAAGGTATAAGATATGACTATGCAAAATTGGCCTTCCAGGTAGATAAGCAAGGTTCCCATAGTCATTTTTGCACAAGTTAAAGTTTGAGAAACACCATCAGAGATCATTTTTTCAAAAATTAAAAAATAAATGAGATGGTTCCAAGTGTCTTGATCATGGGGGTTTTGAGTAATATCAAATGGCAAGTGCTATAAGGTATAGACTTGATTGATCCATAGAGATCAATTTTGCACGATGAGTCAACATTACAAGAGTGCATGAGATGAGATCAACATGTTCAAGGTTTAAACATTGGCATTGGTGGATTATGAATTAAAGGTATATATTCATAAATTAATATTTATGGCGTGTATTTAATTTTAGTATTAAGGACTTGAGATGCAAGTAAAGTGTTTGAGGTTTAACTGTTATCATTTGCATTTAAATATTTAAATTTGACAAGGGAAAAACTAGTTTGTGGGTTTTGGACCATATATTTTAATAAAGGATGAATTTTCTCATGATGTATAAATAAAAAATGAAGAGGAATCCATGGAACATATAATTTACCTTATTTTAAGATATAAAAATGTGTACATTCCAAGATATTAAGGTTCAAAGTTGATCGTGTGTTCGTGCATGGACTATAAGTAACCCGAGAAGATTATTCAAGCTTGTTTTGATATTATTTCAATATATATTTATGAATTAGATATTATGGAGTGTTTTTAAACCATGAGAATTATGTTTTTACATTATTAATTTTTGACTAATCATATTAAATATACACAAATGTTTAGAAGTTGACTGTGTATTCGTTCATGGTGACTATGTACGTAAAATGTTGATTGAGCTTGTACAGAAGAGTGAAATGATGACTATAAGAATTTGAGGATGACTAAATGGTTATGTAGTGTGGAAATATACTTGTTAAAGTGTTCTTAAGTTATTTTTTCTCTTTTTTATGTGTTAAATGGGTGAATAGGTTTCCGTGAGACTTATAAGAGCTATAAGAGCCTTATTAAAAGGTGTAGTTGCTTAAGGGTGACCCATAGATGCTATGGCCAACATATGAAGATTATTTTGAGCTATGTATCAATGAGATAGTTTCCTTAAGGGTTAATACATGCCTAATTTCTGACCAAGATGGTGATGATCATGAATACTCTATAAATAGTGAAATCAAAGATGGCAATTTTTAGACTTGTGTGTGATATTTGGGATTAATTCTAGAGAAAATTGTGTGTGTGAATTATGGAAAGAAGGAGGGGTATAGTTTCATGTGTATTATTTTAAGATCATAATAGAATAAATACTATTTTTATGTCATATAGTTCATAATTCTATTGTCATATTAGTGTTCTTGTAGATTGAGTATGAGTGAAGGTGAAGAGTGATAATCATAAGTCCATCAACAGGTGTTGAAGACATTAGTTCATAGGTGTATGTGTTCATAGGTGTTATTGTGTTAAATAAGAATCTATCGGGGTTAAAACCTCCTTGTAATTTGAAACTTTCTAAAATTCTAGTTGTTATTGCAACTCAGCTGGATAGGTGTTATAACACCTTATGGGATTGTAGTCTCACTAAATAGTGATTATAGTACCTTGATTAGTTTAAACTGGTATAAATTGGTTCTTGTTATTATATTATATTAGTATAATTATAGGTTATAGTGGGTTTTCTCCCCTAAGAGGGTTTCCCTCATATGTTATGTGTTATGTGATTGATCTTGCATTGTCTCTCTTGCTCATTACTATGAATGATGTGTATGATTCATGAATGCTTGTTGTAACTAATTAAGTGTTTGTAAAGATTAAGATTGAAGTTGGATTATTTAGGGTCACTAATTCATCCCCCCTATTAGTGATTATACCTCTAATAATTTTTATCAAATAAAGTCCTTTGGTAAAGGATTAATAGCTTAAAGGTGATCCAAGGTACAATATGGGTGGTCATCAAGGAGGTTTCTCTACTAAGAAATCACCAATGTTCAATAGATCCAATTAAGAATTTTGGAGTGCAAGGATGAGGACATATATTATGTTTCCAAGGTTGGATGTTTGGAAATCTATTTTAGATGGTTATGTTTCTCTTATTACTCCCCCATCTTGTGTTACAGATAAGAAGTTGTTTGAGAATAATTCCAAGGAAATGAATGCTATCACTTGTGGTATTTTGGAGATTGAATACACCATGTTAATCCATTTTAAATATGTTAAAGAGATATGGGACAAAATTAAATAATTTTTTAAGGAGATTAAAAGGCAAACGCTACTAAGTTATAGACTCACAGAAGGTAATTTGAAAGAATCAAAATGAAGGAAGAATATTTTGTGCCATATTTTTTGTAGAGAGTTGATGAGATTATGAACATGATCAGAGGTCTTGGAGACAATCCTAAAGAGGTTTTTTTAGTTTAAAATTTATTAAGTTATTTATCCATCAAGTTTGATCCAAAATAATCTACTATAGAATAAATACATGATCTTACTCAATTGAAGATGGATCAATTACATGGAACTCTTACTATAAACGAGATGAGAGCAAATGATGATATACCACCAAAGAAGGAAGCAAATTTCAAGAAAAAATTGAATCAAAAGAAGAATTTCCAAGGTAATAAACCTAAAGAGGATTATATATATATATATATATATATATATATATATATATATATATATATATATATATATATTGATGAGGATGAACTAATTAAATTGAAAATAGGCTTAGGGAAGTATAATGGGAAACTAACCTTCAAATGTTTCAACTATGAAGAGATAGGACATTTTTCTCATAAGTACCCTCATAATCATGAAAATAAATATGGTTAAGAGAATGATGAAGTCCAAGATGATGACAAGAAGACATACAAGAAGAAAGTATTCAAAAAATTTAATAATAAAAAGAAGTCATTGAAAAACAAGAAGAGTCTCTACACCAAAGAAGATTGCAACTCATTAGATGAGAGTGAAGATAGTGACTCAGAATATGATCATGAAGATGATGGTCCTATTGAAGATGAATCTCTATTCATGTCTAATAAATTAAGTTTCTCACATCAAGAGTTTACTTGGAGTGATTTAGATGATGATGAAGATGAGGTGGACTGTGAAATTGTATTGATGAATGCTCTTGAAAAATTGAAGATTGAGAAGATCAATAAGAAGATGAAGTCTCAATTAAAAAAATATGAGGAGAAATTTAGTATGTATGAGTCAAGATTGAATAAAGATATGAAAGAGCATGAATATGTGGTCAAGAATCTCAATTCTCAATTGGAAATATTATCTACAATCCTAAAAGATAAAGAAGATGAATGTTCAAGGTATGTTTTTGAAAGAGTATTTGAAATCTAAGTTAGAGAAGACATTTATTAAGGTGAAGACGTTTATGAGATTTGAAAATATCTCATCTAATCTAGATAATATTCTGAGTGGTTAAAAGCATGATAGTGATATAACTGGTCTTAGATATGAAGAACAAAATAATTTATCTTAAGACAAGATGAATACTAATGTGAACTAGGACAATCATACTTTGAAGACAAATCATCAAACAAGGAATGAGTATGTTGGTAAAGACAAATCAGTTTAGATAGCCAAATGCCATGAATTATGCAAGATTTAATGGTTATTATTACACATTTAATCAATTTTTTCATAGGGATAAAGAATGCAAGAGACCTATTAGAAATGAGTTTGCATGGAACTATGATGGGTTTCTTTAGTCAAAAGGTGAGTCCTCTTCAAAAAGAGAAGGTTGTTTTGTTTGGAATGACGTAAGATATATTGCAAGTTTTTTTCCAAATAAGATATTTAAAGATACATTTAATTCAAAAGGTATAGTGTGATTCAATTATCGACAAAGAGGTCACATTGCTAGATTCTATAAGTAAAGGCCTATAAGAGAGAATGTATTTAATCAAGCTCCCAGATTACAAGGAGGAAGACAAGTTAACACATGGAAGCCAAAGGTGATAATTTTGAGTTATGATGATTTTTTAGGTCCAAGTAATATATTTTTTGTGGTGGATAATGCTTTATAAGTTGAAGAGTGCTAATGGATCTCATTGTCTATTCATGTTGAGAATGAAGAGATCTAGCTCAAAGAGAAGACCAAGATACTGGTTGAGACTAGTTATGAGGTGTCTATGGATCCAAAGTGAACATTTTATTATTGATGATCATGTATCATGCAAAGAACATAAATTATTTATGCCTAATGACTAGGTTCCAAGATATAAGGAAGATTCTATAGATGAGAAGGTATATCATGAATCATTATTGCCTCTATGTATTGTCAATCCAATTCTAGAAGAAAAGAATAATTTTTTAGTGGTTGATAATTTTACTTCTCTTAAACCTATGAATGAGAAGAGTAAATATAGGTATCAGATAAGCAAGGAAGAGAAGGAATATGAGGAGCTATGGGAAACTCCTAGTTTCACATTATTTTAGGATATTGTGAAGTAGGGTGTCTCTACCTATGCTTCTTAAGAGACATATTTTTTTGTGGAGAATAAAAATTTGTGTGCTCAAGATGATAATGTCAACCAGAGAAGGTCCTTGGTTAAGGGGAACAATAAGTTCATGAGCTTTCTCTAGAGATTTGTGAAGGAGCTATTATGTAGGGTTAGAATGGGTATATCCAAATGGCATAATGAGATTGATGAAATGTCAAGAATATTTTTTATGCTCAAAAACATCTATACACTTCTTTGTGATGTGATCTAGGTGATTTTGTGGTCTGAAGGTATGTTTGTGTCAATTAATTTTTTTTGAGTGCTCTCAATTTTCTTAGTTTTTGGCTTAAGGTAAAGAAGGCCTAAAATGGGTTATAGGATGTATGGGTTTCTAAGGGTGTGAAAACTCAAATATTAGTCCAAAATTGTGTGATGTGTGTCTCCATGTGTGCAATAAGTTTCATGTGTGTACAATTGACCAAAAGGAGGTTTGTTGATCTTGTTGTTTTTGAGATTTTAGGGATTTGGGATATGATATAAAAGTGGTTTACCATATGAATTGAGTTATAAGGCTTATTAATAGGTATAATGGTCCAAATGGGTTGTAAAAACAAGATTTGTAGATATTTTAAGGTTTTTAGTTCTCAAGTTATTCAAGTTTTTATCAATATAGAGGGCTAATTGGTTAGTAGGTTTGTGAAGGAAATATGTTACAAAAGATGATATTAGTGATGAAATTTTTTTTGATTTAGGAATCATATGAGAGTGTTATATATTTGAATTTTCAAGTCCTGAAGATGTATCTATTGAAAATTGTGGGCTCTATAAATTCTAGGTAAGGCTATAAGGAGGCTAGACATGGCTAGTTTGAAGAGTGATTTTTGATATGTTTCTAAAAAAAGAGAAAGATATGGTTTTTTCTACCATATTTATTAAGCTCATTGATATTACATTTCCTATTTTGTGAGTGGAATAGATGTTTTTGTTGGTCCTTGATGTGGTTTGATAGAGAAGTCTAGTAAGCCTATACGTTGGTTCTTCATGATGTGTGGAGATTTGAAGATGATAAAAAGGTGAAATGGATAAAATATCTTAGACGGAGTCCCTATTAGATGTTTCTTAGTGAGTTACACTATATTCTAGTGGTTTTTGTGTCTTTTTTTCATTGGTTGTAGTGCTTGGTTGAAGAGAGCATTGGCATGGAGTAAGAGGAAGTTGTCAAGGTAAGAAGAGGTAGGTTAAAGGTAAGGGGGAGTTTGTATCATATTTAAAAGATGTTACTCTCCTATTGGTAGTATTTTTAGGTCTTTATGATTAGTTATTTCCCACTTTGTCATTGTGTCAAGGGGGATAAAGTTCCTATTATGAGAGTGCTTGAAGAGAGAGAAGGAAGGTGAGTTATATATTGTTATATGATGGTTTTTGACCTCAATGGAAAAGGGGGAGATTTTTGGAAAATTTTAAATGATGTCATCAAGGTTTCTAAGTGACTGGATGAAGTTCCTTTATATTCTATGTAATAATGACAAAGTGTGTAATGTGCTTGTTCTAGTATGTTTGAAGTATGATTGGTTGATCTTCAGTTTTGGCATAGTTAGAGATATTCACGGATGACATTGGTGATGTGAGGGTGTAAAATATGTCCCTAATATGTTTTATATGCTTTGAGTGATTATTTTCATATGTGTAAATCATATTTTAGTCCATATTTTTCATCTAGATAGTTTGGTTCTAGTCACAAACAATCTGAGTAGGTAGTTTAATGACATCACCATTACCACGTGTGGATGAGATAGGAGGAAATGGTCAGATGGGTTTGTTTATTATTGTGATTATTTATTATGCACTAAATATCAAGTCATGCACTTAGGTACATTAAAATATATGAAAGTACAAATTTGGGCTCACAAGGATTTTGACAATGTTTTCCCATACTTAGGCAAATTTGCATGAGGCAAGAAATAGCCAAATAAGCATTTTGAGAGTAACATATCTCACACTTGTTGATGTTTCAAGAGAATTTGATGATATGGGTTTACTTAGTTTTGTGCCTAGTTTATTATTTATAATATTTAGGTTAATCACTAAAGCATGATATAAGATATGCATGTTCAAATATTGGCCTTCCAAATAAGTTTTTGGCATTGTTGGCTCTTTGATAGAAAAATCTGAATGAGCATTTTAATGTCATTATTTCTAATAATTTTGAGGGTTATAGGAGTAGTTTGATACATGATTGTATTTTACTATATGATGAGATCATATGGTCCAAATTTTAAAACTTGTAAGTGATCAAAGTAAAAGATGTGACTATGCAAAGTTGGTCTTCTAGGCAGATAATCAAGGTTCCCATAGTCATTTTTACACAAGTTAAAGTTTGAGAAAAAAAGATGGAGCATGTTGATCTAAGAATTCAATAATCAAAGAGATGGTTTCAAGTGTCCAAATCATAAGGATTCTAATAAAGATCAAATTATGAGCACTATAAGGTAAATACATGACTGATCTATAGGGATCAATGGTGCATGATGAGTCAACATTGCAAAAGTGCATGAGATGAGGTCAACATGTTAAATTTTTAACATTTGGAATTTGTGGATTGTGTGTTAAATTTAAATATTCATACATAATAATGATGGTTTATTTAATTTGAGAATCAATGACTCAAGATGTGAGTAAAGTGTTTGAGGTTTAACTATGGTTCTTTGTATTTGAATATTCAAACTTAACAAGTGAAAAACTAGTCTATGGTTTTTGGACCATGTATTTTGATTAAGGACAAATTTCCTCATTATGTAAAAAGAAAATATGAATAAGAATCCATGGAAAATCTAATTAAACTAATTTTAATTTTTGGAAGTGTGTATAGTCAAAGATATTAAGGTCCAAATTTGATTGTCATTGTGCATGAACTGTAAGCAACTCGAGAAGATTGTTCAAGCTTGTTTTGATATTGTTTCAATATATCTTAATGAATTGGATATTATGGAGTGTTTTAGACTCCATGAGGAGTATTTTTTTCCATTATGAAGGTTTTGCCAATCATATGCAGTATGAACAAAGGTTTAGAATTCAATTATGTATTCATTCATGGTGACTTTGTGCATAGAATGTTGATGAAGCTTGCATAGAAGAGTGCAATGATGACTGTTAGCATTTTAAGATGACTAAGTGGTCATGTATTTTGGACCTATACATTTGGAAGATGTCCAATTTTATTTTTGTTCTCTTTGATGTGTGAAATGGGTGAATAGGTCTTCATGAGACCTATAAGAACTATAAGGGCCTTCTTAAAAGGTGTAGTTTCTTAAGGGTGACCCACAGATGCTATGGCCAACCTATGAAGATTGTATTGAGATATGTATTGATGACATGGTTTATTTAAAGATTAAGGCATGCCTAATGGCTAACCAATATGGTGATGATCATGAATGCTCTATAAATAGTGGAATCAAAGAAGGTGATTTTTAGACTTGTATATAGACTTGTGTGTGAGACTTGGGAGTGATTTGAGAGAGGATTGTGTGTGTGAATTATTGAGTGAAGGAAGGGTATAATTATTTTTGGATGAGCTGAAAATAATAACATATTAAGGACTATTTTTATGATCTATAGGTCATAATTCTATTATCAAAATAGTGCTCTTGCAGATTGAGTATGAGCGAAGGTGAAGAGTGATAATCATAGGTCCATCATCATGTGTTGAAGACATCAATTCATAGGTGGATGTGTTCATATATATTTTTGTGGTATCTCATCATCTAAGGGGTTTATAGCCTCATTACAAGGTGAAACTTGCTAAAAGTTTGGTTATTATTGTAGCTCAACTAGATAGGTGTTGTATCACCTTGTGGGAGTGTAGTCTCACTAATTAGGGATTATAGTTCCTTGATCAGTTGTAGCTAGTCTAAATTGGTTCTTTTTATTATAGGATAGTCATCCAATTATAGATTCTAATGTTTTTTCTTCCTCAAAAGGGTTTCTTACATACGTCATGTGTTATGTGATTGATCTTGCATTGTCTCTCTTACTCATTACTATGAATGATGTGTATGCTTCATGAATGTTTGTGGTAACTAATTAAGTGTTTGTAAAGATTGAAATTAAAGTTGGATTATTTGGGCTCATTGATTCACCCCGCCTTAGTGATTATACCTCTAACACTTATACTCCTAATTATGTTTAAGGGGCTCATATTAGCCCCAAGTACCTTTGTATTTACATTTTTAATAAAATTTAGGTTGATTAAGCCATTTGATACATACTATATGATTTATTGAGCCATAAATTAGGTTAAAAAGCCTCAATTTGGCCCAAATCACATCTCTAGTTACATAAATTGACTAATTAGATTAATTCATGATGGAATTAGAGCTCATTTAGCTCTAAATCATGTCCCACTCATGTAATTAGGTTGAAGGGGCTGAAATTGAAAAAAAAATCCATTGTGATTAAAATAGTGGACTATTTGGTTTATTTTGTTATGATATTGGGTTTTATTGAGCCCCAAATTACATTTGATATAGTCAAACTTAGGTTCATAGGGTTTAATTCCATCCAAATTACATCACTAATTATATAAAGTAACTAATTGGCTCAATATGACAATAAATATGAGATAATTTAGCCCCAAATCACGTCCTATAAACACAGTTAGGTTTAAGGGATTTATATTATCCCCCATTATCTCTGTGTTATATTTATGATAAAATTAAGGTTCATTAATCCATATATTACATCCTATACAATTGATAGATCCTTAAATTAGATTCACAAGGCTAAAAATGGATGAAATCATGTATGTAGTTGCACCAATTGACTAATTGGATCAATTCATGATGAAATTGGAGCTAATTCAGCCTAAAATCACATCCTACTCTTTTAGTTAGGTTAAAGGGGCTCAAATTAGCCTGAATTTTCTTTGAGATTGCATTGGTGGGCTATATGGTTTATTTTATTATGATATTGGGATCAATGGACCCAAAAATTACATCCTATATAGTAGAAATTAGGTTCATGGGGTTCAATTTCATCCAACATGCATCACTTAATGTAATAATTGACTAATTGGCTTAATCTGTTAAGAAATATGAGTTTTAATCCCCAAATCACAAACTATACTTTTAGTTAGGTTTAATAGGTTCAAATTGGTTTAAATCACCTTTAGTTTTGAATTTGTGTAAAAATTAGGGTTGATTAATCCATATGTTTCATCCTATAAAACCAATTGAGCCATAAATTAGGTTCATAATGCTCCATTTGTCCCAAATCACATCTCTAATTACATCAATTGACTAATTGGACAAATTCATGATGAAATCAAAGTTTATTTAGCCCAAAATCACATCTTCCTCTTATATTTAGGTTGAAGGGGCTCAAAGTAGCCTCAACTACATCCTTGGTTGAATTAATCAACTATTTGGTTCATTATTTGAAGATTTAAGGGTCATTTTCACTCCAAATCACATCATATGTAATTAAAACTAAGTACATGTGGATCAATTTTTCCAAAATCATGTCATTGGTTACACTATTTGACTAATTATCTTAATTTATGATGAAATAAAATCTAGTTTAGCCTCAAATCACATTGTGTAGTCAAAATTAGGTTTATGGGGCTCATATTGACCTTAATTTCCTCTAAAATTGATACAATAATTTATTTCATTCATTATATGTTGATATTGGAGTTTATTAAACCCCAAACCACATCATATACATGTCAAAATTTCTTCTATTATTGAAACAAATGATTATTTTCTTCATTCTTTAATAAATTGGAGTTGATTAATCCCAAAATGACATTTTAGAGTCACATCTAGGTTGAAGGGGCTAAAATTAGCCCCAATTACATTTAGATTCAACCATGGACTATTTGGTTTATTTTGTTATTACATTGGGATTGAGAGCCCTAAATCACATCATTTACATTCAAAATTAGTTTCATGAGGGTCATTTTCAATCAAATTACACCATTAATTACACCAATCCACTCATTCACTCAATATGTCATGGAATCTAAGCTAATTTATCCCCAAATCACATCTTATAGCTGTAGTTACGTTCAAGGGATTCAAATTGGCCCTAATTTCCTCCACCAACTAAAACAAATTTAACTATAATTTATAGAATATTCTACTATTTTTTTATACATCCATGTTTGTAGGTATTTTAATATAGTCAAAAATTAAGAAAAGCGAATAAATTATAAAATAAATTGGTTGTAAGGATAATTATCTAACCCTAAGCCTAGTCTATATTCTTAGTCATTTATAAATTCCATAAATTATGTATATCTTTGTATTTTATTGTATTCCATCTTATATATCATCCTAGATTAGAGTTCAATAGTTTACATTTCTAATTATAGTTTATTGTAATTCATAATTAATTTTAGTGTAAACATTTTGGTGAACTTGGTATAATTAGAACACTACTTGTTACTTGTTGATTTTTAATGTAGGGTTTTATTTTAATTATATAGATTCCTAAAATAAAAATAATACATCCTTAAAATTTGGATATTGTACATAACATAAATATTCAACCTTTTTGACTTTGGAGTAATCTAACACTACATTTTTTTGTCTTATCACCTCAGATAAATATTGACACATAGCCTCTTTCTTTCAACTTTAGATTGAATTTTTATATTTTACTATTCAAAACTATTTATTATTTTATTTTATTTATTTTTATTTGTATTTTCTTATTTTATAAAATGTGTTTTGATACTTTTAAAACTACTTATGAATTATCATGAAGGTTTATTTGGTGTTCTATTTATAGACGTTATGGCATGAGGGGTTTACCCCAATAATCATAGCCATAGTACAAATCCAAGCATGAATTTCATTTCCACATGCTTCATTGTATATCATAAATTCCTATGATCCTTTTTTTACACAAAGAGGAAACCTTTTTATCTATTTTATTTGTGCTTCACCTAACAGGAGCATATCACCTATGGAAGTTTCTTCTCTCAACTTACCCTTGAAACTAGGGTTAGTGGTCTACATGCATGGTTATACCTTTGTACTTATTGATTTGAAACATTAGGTTGATACCAAACAATAAATGAGAAATTATATCTAAGATCTTACAAATCATTCAAACCTTTATCATTGATTTTTTATTTCATTATTTTCTTAGCTAATAGTTTTGCTTGATTTATCTTGTATTTATGATCATTCATTATATTAATTTTAATTATATTATATGCCTATAAGGCATAATGATATATTAAATAGCTACTATTTTTTCATTTATGGAGTTCCTTTAGTTTCTTGTTCAATGGTAATATTAGAAGCATAATCACTGAGAGGGGAGGGGGGGTGAATCAATGTCCTTAATACTCTTTTACTTTCACCTCATCATTCATTCATTACTATTAATCAAGCAATATCAACCCAATATACATAATCATGTAGAAATTATTAATTAACGAGACTAATGCATAAATAACCTTAACACATCATATAGGTGGAAAACCCTCATGGGGCATAAAACTCCCTAGAATAAAGTTTGGACAAATAGTCCTATAAAGAAATGAATCAATCTTTAGATGAGAACCAACCCCTAATTCACCAAGAACCCACTTTTATTTATAAATAACCAACTTGATATGATTACTTAGCACCAACTCAATAAACTCTATGATTACTTAGCACCAACTTAGCCACCAATGATTTATCCACATTTTACTTATGTTTATCAACACCTGATGATGATTTTCTTCTACTCTCTCTTTATTTATCTCTTTATGACATAAATGTCATATTAAATATTATATCTACTCTATCTACACATAAAATACCTCAGCCTATCATTATCAACATATTCAAGCCTCTAATATACCTCTGCTCATATATGACAACCTCATAAACGTTTACTCTGCTCCTCTCCTTAAGAAGGTTCTCTTAATCACAATATACCCTCATGGTATACTCCTTGACACTCATGGTCACATGGTATTAGTATTAATATGGTAATATGGACATTATTTCATCCTCACACACTCATTTCTACTCTTTGATCACATTCAAAACTACATTTCACCCAATCAAATCTATCATTGTTTAATAAGCCCTCTATCACCTTGATTAGTTCACATAGGCATTGATCTTCATATGCAGACCTCTTGTATGATGTTCATTAGATTAACTATTATCTTCTCTTGAAATTCATACCATAGGAATCAATAACATTATTCCATGGTATGACTTTATATCCATCCTTACATCCTCTTCTCTACTCTTTGTGTTCTTTTATTCATTTTCACTCTCACTTACCAATAGGCCTAATATTGCCTTGTATATATACAAGAATCATGTTCATATCCTCATTAATCATCTAAAAAATCTTACCCTTCTTATTTTATACATGAAATGGATCTTATAACATCTCATATACGTGTATCAAATTTGATTTGAGTTCCTTTAGGTCTGACCTACTTCAATTAGGCCCTATCTCTTCTTTAGGTCTCATGGAGGCCTTAATCCCATTAGGCCTACTTAGAACACATTAATCTTTGATCTTCCTTGGAACACCTTAAAACACTTCATATGGAAATAACACATAATATTCCATTAAAATATACCCCATCTAGGCTCATATTTGGTCCATGACATTTTTTTAGCTCAAACCACTACTTGAACCACACCATTAGTATTTTTCATATTAGGTTTGTGTATACTCAAAAATTCCATCTTGAATAACTAAAGTAAAACATAATTTTTCCAAAAAACCATGGAAAAAAATAATACTATAAGCTTAATTAACTTAAAATCATCACCATGTCCTTTAAATTTCCCAACATAGGGCACAATTACACAAACCCTTATTTATAAGTAGCCCACTCAGAACTACCAACTAGTCTCAAAACACAATCATGGAGAAATAAAATTATGACACTTGATAGAGAATAATCAAGTACTTATAATTCATGAATATTATCATACTCCATATTTATATAAACTTCATATATAAATATCATAAGCTCTATTATCAATATTTTGTCTTGTATACCAATCTGTTGACCTATTATCTCATAGTCCTTACTTAGCTAGACAAGCCATTTTGGATTTAATATTCCAAATTATTAAACTAGATTATAATATTATAAAAATAATGGATAGGTCATCAATTTTCAAACAAAAACACCATGTGAATTACATACTTTAAATTAGGGCAAAGAGACTCCAACTCATCACTATAACTTTTTTACCTAGATCTGTTAGTTTACCTTGAAGAATACTCAAGGTGAAAATGACCTTCAACACCTATATTACATAATTTATTTTGATGATATTATTATATTAGATATAAATATAACATGGTCAAATGACAATATTGGTCTTGTTGACTAATCTCATGAACTTGCATCTTCACTATCTTATCTTTACTATATAGGTCAACTTATGAGTAACATTTTCATCATATCCATTGACCTAAAAAACTTATATTAAGAATTAACATGTATTAAAATCATTTAATAAAATCTCCATGCATATGGATTCATCCCAAATCCATTATATCACATCTTTAATCACTTTTACCTAGGTTTTTTCACTGTCTGAACCATTAGGTATGTTAGAGATAGGGTATTTTGGATGACCATTTTAGTACACATAAGGGATAAAAAATAATCATAAAACACCATGTAAATAATATTTAGTTCTCAAGATTCAACCTTCATCCATTTATAAACTTTTACTCAATCATCTTTGACTACTAAAATAATTCTCTAAGAAATAAGGCATTTCTTGTAGGGTCCACTCACTCACCTGACAAAATAATCACACTTGGAAGTGACTAGGAGATTTGAATACAACCTCAGATCACTTAAATAGTCATACCAAACCATTATGATCACTTTATAATAATATATTTCTCATCAGGTCATTATTAGTGTTCTTTGAGGGTTTAAACCATCTTCTAGTGTTAATGATCAATCATAAATCTTAACCCCTAATTCCAAAAGCCAATGCTTGGAACATTGAGATAGTACCTTACCCATCTAAAATTAATACCTTAGGTTCTCATGCAAAGGTTACACATTCTAATGAACATTTCAAAGTTCATCTTCGATTGAGAACCCTTTATTTTGTGCACTCAAGAAACCTCAAAACCAATTTTCATGCCTTTTCTTACAAACTTTGAGCTCATACTTGGTCAAGACACCTAGAACAACATGAAATAACTATAACAAAACTCACCTATCCATACTCTCGTTTCATACCTTATTAGTCCATGCTCTCTCTCTTTGCCCTCTAGGCTTTGACCTGCAAGTCACATTAGGCCTTGAGAATGACCTTCTAACCACTGTCAAAAATCTCAAAACCTCATGTCAAAACTCAAGAAACTTATCTCATGATAAGAAACTATCAATTATTCTTCATATGTCTTATCAATAGCTCATGTTACTTCATTAGGCTAAGAAGGGTATAGAGGTGGTCTAGTTGCATACTAGGTTTATAGGTCTTAACCATGTATACTTTCCTTGAGACTCACTTGAGTATTTCAAATCCTCATAAGAATTCTAAAACAATATCATAAAACCTATTCTTTGGATATTCAATATAACATCTCCATATCTATGTAAGCATCTTCAGAGCTACTTATGTAGATCTTCAAATCTCAATTAAGGATTTTCATAGCTCACTATGTTGTATGTTGAGTCTTTAAAACTATTGCCAAAAAGGTGTTACCAAAACTATTGATGACTTCTCAAGCCTTTAAAATTCCTCTTAGTAGAGAGACATTAGATTTCTTATCTTCTTTGTCATATGAGGCATACAAGCTCATACCCCACACATCATGCATCTTGACATCAATGAAATCAACCTTGACATCAGATGATATCAACCTTGAGATCAATTACAACACTTATCAACAAACTCCCCCTTTATCATTGATGGAAAAATATTCTTCAAACTAACCACTCTCATCTCCCCTAGTGTATTCAAACTCCCTTATTGGAATTTCTCTACCTTTGACATTAATGAGAAAGCATTTTCCATAATCTACCATTTTGATCCTTAGACCTGATCTTAACAAACCATGCCCACACATAACTAAAGCATCATATATAGGATCCCAATATAACCATAACCATCTACATCTACTTGTTATTGACATGACTAATATTTATTTTAAAATATACTAACTATCAACCAACCTAATGTAGACCTTGATCCACTAGCTCATCATAACATCACACATATTTATTTTGCTCATAGCTACCTCAAGTCTTATCATCATTGTATTTGACTTTAATCTAGAATCATGGAGATAAAACCATATCTACCTAATGTTTTAACCATAATTCCATCACCTTATCTAATTCATACCTCTTTACAGACAAAGGGACTCTCCCTCAGTCTTCATATCATGTGCACTCATGATTTTAATGAACTCCTCCTTTGGGTCTTGTTACCTTAATTCATATATGCTAAAAGAGCATAAAAAAACAAAAAATGATATATGATCATAATTATATTCATGAAATTTAATATATACCTAATTAAAACTAACTTAGGTATTCTTCCTTAGTCTTCACAACATATGCACTCACCATTTAGACTTTCAGAACATCCCCAATAAACTCATATAGTCAATCATACTATGCATGTATCTATGGAAAATATGAAGCATTACATACCTTTATACATATTAAATCCATCACATATATAAAAATAAGGATGGATAATATCCATCTTAATTTACTTTCTTAATATCCACCATACTTCTATCATACTTCATACTAAATTGTTTGACCTCTTATTCTTCAAATTTTAATTTTTTTTTCACACTCAGTCCACTAGGCTTCCTTGTAGCCTTATATATCTATAAAATATGAAATATATATTGTTTTTACTAATATATATAATTTAAAATTGCATATCTATGTCTCTTTTATATGCCCCCTCATGCATACCAAATTTCATCTCTCAACTCTTTTTTTTCATGGTAGATCCTTCACAAATTAGCCCTCTAATTAAACTTGATTAGGTCTCCAAGTCACTTTCTATCTTTACTATAATGAATACATACATATATGGAACGTATAACCCATAAATCCTCATTCAATGATAGGACATCAACATTTCAAAGCTACTCACCAAATTTGGTGACTCAACTCCATGAATAATTTGATTGATTGCCTTCACACTTACTTCTATTTGTTGATAAGTGTCTCCATGAATCATAAAAAATATGCACCACTCCATAGGGTTGTATAATAATACATAATAAGTAGATTACTAGATCTCCATGTTCCTTATCTCTTTCTTGGTTATCATTTATCCTTTCCTTCAACACCCAACTAGGCTTGATATCATCTTTTTTCTCTTTGCTTACCTTTATAAATTTTTCTACCATATTAACTTTTAGAGTAATTTCAATATATGTTGATGAAACATGTTCTTTTAATTTGTTCCTATTTTATCCTTATTCTACCACAATAAAACCATCTTGATTGATAGCTTGAACATGACTAGTTCTAACTACATTTGGTCTTCATATCTATGTTGGACTCTTGTTATGCACTCTAGGATAGAATATAGTAATATGACCCATACTATGATATCTATAGAAAATAACATTATTGAGCTTAAATTTGTTTTAATTTATAATTATTCCATGATCCCATGAAAAATAATTCCTTGAGTCCATTCTACAATCCTTTTCTATATGACCAAACCTATGACACAAAAAGGATTAACCATAGAGTGAGTTTGAATGTCTAAATGCATTGGGTTGCCTGACTTTATCTACCCTCTTATTCCTTTTTTCCTTATTTATCTCACTAGAATTATTATCACCTTTGTTGAATTTAGATGACTCTTTGATGTTATATTTTAGAACCACATTACTTTCTTCAAAATAATTCATCTTGACATAAATTATTCAACCTCCACCTTCAATAAACTCAACACATATTTCAACTTAGAACATTCTTCATATTTTGAATTTTGAATTTCCTTTACATCCTTTATTTGAATCTTGAGATCCTTTATGATCTTATTATCTTCTTTGACCACTCATTTCAATTCTTGAGTCTCTTCCTTTAACTGCTTAGCCATCTTGTGCTTCTAGGATCATCTTTCAATTCTTAAGATTACTCTAAAGGACCAAGATTTGATACCAATTATTGGAATCATAATCACTAAGATGGGGGGTGTGAATTAGTGTCCTTAATACTATTTTACTTTCAATTCATCATTCATTCATTACCATTAATCAATAAATATCAACCCAATGTACATAAGCATGAATAAATCATTAACAAACCAAACTAATGCATAAACAAACATAACACATCATATATGTGGAAAACCCTTATGTGGGATAAAAAAAAATTGAAAAAAATCTTGGAAAAATAGTCCTATAAAGAAATAAATAAATATTTAGCTGAGTACCAACCCAGTAAGGAACACCAACCCTTAATTCATGAAGCACACACTTGGTTTTAGTAAGGAACAACTTGATATGAGGCCCCAATCATGTTACTGATTAAGCACCCACTCAATCAACACTATGATAAATTATCACCCACTTAGATAAAAATTATTTTTCCACATTTTCCTTGTTTCTTATCAACACCTAATGATGATCTTCTTCTTCTATCTCTCTTTCTTCTGCTTTCTATGACATCAATGTCATATTAAATCTTCTATATGCTCTCTCTACACATAAACTACCTCATCATGGCTTTATTAACATATTTAGGCCTATAATACACCTTTTCTCATATATGATGACCTCATAGACTTATACTCTACTGCTCTCCTTATGAGGGTTATATTAATAATAATTTGCCCTCATGGTATGTTCCTTGACACTCATGATCACATGGTCACACGGTATTACCATGGATATGGTACTATGGGCATTCCTTCATATTAATAAACTTATATTTTATCTTTAATCACATTCAAAAATACCTCTCACCCAAGCAAATATGGCATTACTCAATAAGCTCTCTATCACCTTGATTAGTTCACATAAGTATTGATCTTCATATGTAAACCTCTTGTATGATGTTCATCAGATTACCTCTAATATTTTCCTTATGTTTATATAATAGGAATAAATTACACAATTCCATGTTATGTATCTATATCCATATTTACATCCTCTACTCTTCTCTTTGTGCTCATTTATTTGCTTGCACTCTCACTTACCAATAGGCTTAAAATTGTCTGGTATATATAAAAAACTCTTATTCATATCCTTATTAGTTATACAAAAACTATTACCCTTATTACTTAATACATGAAATGGATATTTGGAAATGTAATATACATTTATCAAATTTTATTTTTATTCCCTTTAGGTATGACCTACTTAAATTAGGCCTTATCTCTTCTTTAGGTCTCATGAAGACCTAATCCCATTAGACCTACTTAGCACACATTACTCTTTGATATTATTTGGAACACCTTAAAAAACTTATTATGGAATTAAAAAATCATATTAAATTAAAATATACTCATCTAGGATCATTTTTGGTCCATGAAACTTTATATCTCTAACCACTACTTGGATCACACCATTAGTACTCTTCATATTAGGCATGTGCATACTTAGAAATTTAGTCTTGAAAACTAAATTAAAAACATAATTTTTACAAATAAATTTTTTAAAAAATCATATATAAATAAAATACATACCTTAATATCATCACCATGTTCTTTAAACTTCCCAATATAGGTCAAAAGTACTCAAACTCTTCTTTTCAAGTAGCCCACTTAGACTTGCCAACTAGTCTCAAAACACAGTCATGAAAATATGAAATTATGGCACCTAATAGATAATAATCAAGGAATTATAATTCATTAATATTATATTAAACCATATTTATATTAAACTCCTATATAAATATCATAATCTCTATTAGTAATATTTGGTTTTCTAGACCAATCTATTGACCTATTCTTTCATAGTACTTAGCCAGACAAGCCATTTTGGATTTAATTTTCCAACATATTACACCAGATTCCAATATTATATAATTCATGTATAGTTAATTCAAGTTTTTTTTTTTTAAAACATGTGAATTACATACTTAAACCTAGGGAAAATAGACACCAACTCATCATTGAAACTTGCTTACCCTGATCTACTAGTTTACCTTAAAGACTAGTCATGGTGAAAATGATTTTTAACACCTATATGAAAAATTTTAGAGAATTAAAATGAATTTTTATGATCTTATGATATTATTATACAAATATTATATATAAATATTACATGTTCAAATGACAATATTTGTCTTGTAGACTAATCTCATGAACTTACATCTTCATTATCTCATCTATACTAGATAGGTCAAATTATGAGCAACATTTTCATCATATCCATTGACCTATAAAACTTGTATTAATAATTAAAATGTATTAATATCCTTAAAAAACATATAAATTCATTTTTATTCATCCCTAATCGCCTTCTCACTTTTGCTTGGGTTTTCTCACTATCTGCACCATTAGGTCTATTAGTGATAAGTTGTCCTAGATAAATTATTTAGTACACCTAACTGATATAAATTGATAAAAAAACAAAATTTACATAATATTCAAGTATAAATATTCAACCTTTATCTATTTAGAGACTTTGATTTGGTCAACTCTGACTACTATAGTAAATCTTTGAAAAATAAGCCTTTCCTATAGGGTCCACTCACATGATAAACCAATCACACATATATGTGATTTTTATAGTTAAATAAAACCTAAAATCACTTAAATATTAAAACAAAACCATTTTTATCATTTTATAACAAGATATTTATCATAAGGTCACTATTAGGGTTCTTCGAGGGTTTAAACCATTTTCCAGTGTTAACAATCATTCATAAAGTTTATCCCCTCATTAAAAAAAGTAATTATTTTAAATTTAATATATGACCCATAACCATATACCATTAATATCTAAATATATCATGAATAAGTTACACATGCCAATGAACAATTGAAAGTTCATCTCGAGTTGAGAACCCTTTATTCTATGCACTTGAGAAACCTCAAAACCACTTTTCATGCCTTTTATTGAAAAGTTTGACCTTATAATTGGTTAAAACACATAAAAAACATTAAATACTTTTGAAAATAATAACTTATCTATAATTTCCTTGGAAATAAAACCTCATACCTTATTAGGTCATTTTCTCTCTCTTTGTTCTATAGGCTTTAACCTGCAAGTCACATTAGGGCTTGAGAATAACCTTATAACTAATGTTAAAGCTCTCAACACCTCATTTACAAACTCAAATAACATCTCTTATTCTCAAAAACTATCAATTATTATTCATATGTCTTATCAATGGCTTATGTTGTTTCATTAGGCCAAGTAGGGTCTCAATTTGGTCTAGTTACATACTAGGTCTGTAGGTATTACCCATGTATGATTACCATGAGACCAAATTGATTAATCTAAATCCTTGTAATCATGCTAAAAAAACCTCATACATCATATTATTTATATTATAAATATAACATCTCCATATCTTTATTGAGCATCTTCAGAGCTCTTATTTAGATCTTTATAGCTCACTGAGTTTTATGTCGAGTCTTCAAAAATATTGAAAAAAATGTGTTGCCAAAACTATTTATGACTTTCAAAGCATTTAAATTATATATTAATATAGATACATTCGGTTACCTAGCTTCCTTTTCATATCAGGCATACAAGCTCATACCCCACACACCATGCATCTTGACAACATTAACCTTGACATCCGTGACAACACTTCTCACGAGGCAAGTCATGATGAAAATTAAATTAACATTAAAATTGATATTGATATTAATAAATATGAATATCATCATGAGGTTGAGAAAAATATGGATACAAATGAGCTAAATGAAGTATATCAAGAGCAAGTGAAATAATTATCAAGATATTTTCAAGGTCTCTAAGAATACCCTCATGAGGTGAATAACATTATTAACATACTTATTGAATATAAATTTGTGCATCAGTCTAATTTAGTGTCATCATCCTCTCAATATGTTCCCTTTCATATTTTAAATACCCCTACTTCTAATGTTATTACTTCTACCATTGAACCTATCCTTATTTATTCACCCTTAGTCATTTATACTTCTTTATCTCTTGACCTAGGATTTATTTCATTTATTTATCAATGCCTATACCTACTCATGATTATTACACCCCTCCCATTACTATAACCAATGCTTCCCTTCTTATATTTCAAGCCAAGATAGTTAATATTGAGCAAAAAATTTCTCATGCTATCCATTCATTATATTTTTGTACCTTATTACTTAACCCTTTAGATCCCAAATTGAATTTTGTCCTCTTATAATTAATTTTGTGGATCCTAAGCTTCTTCTTTATGAAGTTAAAAGTGACCCTAAATAGAAATTATGTGCGTTTCATGTAGCTTATCTAGACTATGAAAATAATTACATATTATTAACCATGTTCTTTTCATGAAGTCTCAAAGATTATACTCTTATATGGCTCTATTATCATCCTCTCCAATAAGTTAAAAATTTCAATACTTTGTAAAATCAATTTTTGGCACATTTTTATATCAATATATAAAATAAATTATAATATACTCAAATCCCAAAGCTCAAACAAGGTCTAAATGAGATAATTGATGAATATGTTCTTATATATAGGACCATGCTAGCCAAAATGACAAATCCCATAATTGAGAATGAGATTCAAGTTATTTTTAATCTAAGATTACTTACTCCTCTTCAAGATTCTATCATGTTTGATAATTTCAAATCCCTTGATGAAATATGCT
>JARHVA010009975.1:105000-157500 GCA_037957365.1 Torreya grandis
GTTAATATATTCTAAAATTAATATGTTGTAAGGACAATTATCTAATCCTAACCCTAGTGTCTATTCTTAGCAATTCACAAATTTTGTAAATTATGTACATCTCTATATTTTACTATATTTTGTCTTATATATCATCCTATATTAGATTTAAATAGTTTAAATTTATAATTATAGTTAATTTTAATTCAGAATTAATTCAAGTGTAAATAACTGGTATAACTAGTTGATTAGTTTCTTACACTAAAAATGGTTTAAAGGATACATTTGAAATGATAGATTTAGGTCCTTTACATTGATTTTTAGGCATTCAAGTTTGGAAAGAAAAATATACCATTTCCATTTCTCAAAACAAGTATAAATATGATTTATTAGTTAAATTTAATATGTTGGATTTCAAAACCATTACTACCCCTTGTGAACTTGGTTTCAAATTTTTTAATAGATGAAAATTGAAACTATTGACCCTAATTTATAAAAGAAATTATTTGGAAGTTTGAATTATGTAATTCATACTCATCTTGACATTTTTTTGGATTGGTTTATCATTTTATGTAAAACCCTAAAACTACTCATTTTAAATATATTAAAAGAATTATTTTTAATATTAAAGATACTATAACTCTTGGCATTGAGCATAGCTTAAATAACACTTTTTATTCAACATGTTATTTCGATTTTGATTGGGCTCGTGATCCAAAAGATCATAGATTCATAACTAGCTATTATTTCAAATTAGGATCTAGCATAATTTTATAGAATAGTAAGAAGCAAAGAACTATATCATTACCTTCCACTTAAGCTGAGTATGAATATTTTAATTATACTACCAAGGAAGCCATTTGGCTTAGAACACTCATTTAGATTAAAGCCACACTAAAACTTATCCTAATCTATTTTTTTGTGATAATAAAAGTGTCTTTGCCTTAGTAAACAATCCATTTTTCCATGAAAGGTCCAAGAATATAGGGATTTAAAATCACTTTCAATGTGAAATTATTAAAGACAATCATATTCTTTCTTTCTATCCTACTCAAGAGCAAGTGGTTGATATTTTCACTAAGCCATTAAGTAAAGAAAAAAATGTAATATTTTTTAAAAAGTCGAGATTGAAGGAATTATCATAAAGGGGAGTATTAGTAATGATTCCTCCATTGTTTTTCTATTTGTAACCCCAAAATAATTTTAAAGGGAGAGTGTTATGATTAACCTTTATTTGGGTTAATAATTTTGTCCTATGTTTTTGGGTGTGTGTAAGTTTTTTAATATATGTCAATTTTTAATTCACAAAAATCTAGATTTTATGAGGTGTCACACCTATTTTTCCCCCTTTTAAGGGAATATTGGAGTTACATGTCACATGTAACTCCTCCCACACTTGTAACACACTTCCCCTCACCTCATGGGGATTAATGACAATAAACACACACTGAAAAGGTTGTGTAAGGTCATGATGAGATTATTTGTAACTCCATATTCATTTCTCAATCTATTTGAAGAGCTCTCTCCTCCTCTCTTATACACTTTAAATTCATTATTATTCTCTATTTTATTTTCTTATACTAATATTTTATTTGAAGAGTATCAGACTATAATCCTTATTAAGGCATGTGGGTTTTTTTTTTTGTTGATTTGGTTTTCCCATTTCAAAAACTTATGTCTTAAACTTTTGGTTTGGTTTCCTTGAGGTAAATTTGTTCTTTTATGTATACATTATTTTTTTATGCTTAAAATATTAAATTTTATCAATCTTGGCATAATTCCTTCATCATGGTAGATGATGGGATTTATCTCTAAATAATGTTAAGTTTTTGGTTCTCTATTCCTATTTATTATAAGCCTATCATTCTCATATCTTATGTTGTCTTATGCATATCCATTTATAATTGAGAATATAATCATAAAAGTGTAATTATTATATCTAATGAACTCTTACAATTTTATGATAAATAATTTTGATCAAATGAATCATTTAATTTAATGGGTATGATAATCGACTATCAGACATGGGTATTCATGACAAACCAAATATTTGAAAAGAGATGGTTTTTGTTGTATGAGATTAAAAAACATATGGTTTCCATCAAAATTAAACTTTGATTACTTAATTATATTTGAATCATAAATTTATGCAATTTATAAAAACATGACATGAGATTTCAAGTTTGTATGAAAAATATTTGGCCTTTAGAAGTTAGAGGATTTTTCATGGTTTTGAAACCACTAGTCTACATATAGTGAAGGTTTTGCAACCACCCCAAGGTTTTTCAACCACCCCATGGTTTTAAAACCATTGTGGTGTTTTTTTAACCACCCTAGTGGTTTTAAAAATTACCCTAGTGGTTTCATGACTACCACAACATTTTTTCAACCATTATTAGAGGTTTTACAACTATTGTAGTGGTTTAAGCTTACATATAGTTATGTTTTTACAAGCATGAGAAGGTGAAAATACATGGATGAGTTTTGTATTTAGATTCTAACTCTTGGGATTGTTTTTCAAGCCTAAGGGATGTTATCATGCATATATATGAACCTTTCTAGTTTAATGAATTCATCTAAGAATTTTAGTAGAGGCATCTTGAGGAATTCATTTATTTTTTCCCTTCATAAACTCATTTTCCATGTATGGGATTGGATTGGAGACTACACAACTGAGATAGCTGAGTCCAATACTATTTATCTATTAAAAGGTAAATATTCACTAAAAATTATAGAGATAATTATGATTATATGATCCCATAAGTATGGTGCCCTTCTAACCCCATGAAGGAAAAAACTTGTAAACCACAAAAAACAATAGAGATGAGGAAACACAAGTTCACTCTTGTTAGATTTTTCTCACATTGTGTTTCTCTTGGGCATGTCTTGTGTGTTTATCTTTCATGTTTTTATTTTCCCATTTTTTATCATGTTTGAATGATTTTCATATATTATAACACATAAAATACTTATGATATCTTAATAATTATCTATCACAAGTATAGTACTTGTTCATTGATATTAAATAAATTCACATTAGCATTATACTTATGTAAAATCATTTTAATTGTATTAATTTATGGAGTAGTAGGATGTTTTTTTATGTGAATGGTAGTATGAAATGAATGTATCATGTTGGTATTACATGTGAAATGTTGTATATTATATTTTATATTGTACATGATGGTCGTAAGAGCTAAAATAAATCTTAAAATAACATTTTAGGTATCATTCTATGGCATAAAACATGAGTACAACCCATTTTATTGTTATTATCTACATTTTTGGGGAATATCCACCACGTTTATGGATCATATTTGTATCATAGCAAGTTTTTATTTTTCCTTGAAAGGGGTTTCTAAAACATTTTCATAATGTGTTCTATATTATTCTATGTTTGTTTATTGAGAATGAAATGTAGGTTTCTTGGCTATAAAATATCAACCATGGGAAAATATTTGAATAGATAAAAGCTTCAAGATATTGAAGAAATAAATTGAAATTTTTGAGAGGAAATTTTTAAATTACTAAATATGTGCAAGCACTTGGATTATGAGAATTTATATTTACAAGAGACATTGTTGATTCATGGATAATTTATCAAGGGTTCTCAAGGGTATCATTCAAGAGATGAAACTTTTATTTCAAACTAAGAAAGAGATGTTGGAAAAGTTCTAAGATGATGGTGAAGAAGAGAGAGAGAAGTCTACCATGCCAAGGATATTTTCCTCTACTAAAGATGTACAAACCATGATCAAAGTATTCAAAGTAATCATTCTACCACATTATATTTCTTTCCATATATATATATCTAAAACTTGAATATGGAGGCCTTTCCTCAACCTTTATGGAAATTTTCATTCCTTGGTCATTAATGTTAATACCCTTTCCATCATAACCCATCTAAGTTATAAACATAAATTCAAATCCATTAGTTTGCTACTAAAATTTAATAAAGGAAACATATATATATATATATATATATATATATATATATATATATATATATATATATATATATATATATATATATATATATATATATATATATGTTTCCTTTATTAAATTTTAGTAGCAAACTAATGGATTTGAATTTATGTTTATAACTTAGATGGGTTATGATGGAAAGGGTATTAACATTAATGACCAAGGAATGAAAATTTCCATAAAGGTTGAGGAAAGGCCTCCATATTCAAGTTTTAGATATATAAGTATAAATAAAGAGTTTGAGAAAGTTACAAGACAATTAGAAAAAAGAAAGCTTATAAATCTAAATATCCCGTGTAAGGTAACGTCATAATATATTTTGTCAAATAAAATGAGGAGTTTGATTCTCTAAATAATGGGTAGGTATCTCATTAACAGGAAGGTATGATTTAGCTAACTCAAAGGACCAACATATAAGAGTCTCTAAGAAGAGGAAATCAACTCCATGAAGAAGGAGATAACACATTGTCACTTTGTGACCATGTGAGTGAATGCAAGTGTGAACTATGAAGGGAAAAACATTTTAATACTAAGACGAGTATAAAATATGAATGATAGGAATATACAAACATAGATTTACATCTTAAAGGAGGAGGTGACATATTACTATTTCATCATGATTTCAGAAAGGGCAACCTAAGAACATATGTAAAGAATAAACATTTCATTATTTTCTTCAAATCTAAGAAAAATATCCATGTAGCATATAATTATTGGTATACATATTGATGTTATTTTTTATGATTTAATAATCATTGCATGGACATGTTTTAGAAGATAAAATACATCTAAAATAATCTTATGTCCTTCAAGAATAAGGATCCAAGTTGTAAATATCAATGTCCAAATTAGAGTGTGGACAAGGTTAGGAATGGAATATTGTCCAAGATAATGAGAAAGAATCATCATAGTCATTATAACATGAGCATGAAATGAAGTTAAAAATATTGATAGTTTGAGCCAAATTTTCACTCGAAAAATTTCAAGGAGAATTCAAAGAAGGAATAGATATATAAAATCAAGAGGGAAGTTGTTCATGCACCTAAAAATCAAGAGGTAGAAAATAAATAAGATTTTTACACATGTCCAAAGTAATAAGTATAAAATGAATAAGTTTCTCAATCATATCCAATAAAAGAGGTAATAAAGGAATAAGCCCACGTATCTAATGAATAATTCATTAAGTGGGAACATCCCATTGAAGGAACCCATCACCATTGCCAAAAGGTAAACATTGTAAGATATCAATCCTTAGAAGGATGATTGAAAAACTTAGATCTTGATTTGTATCTAATTGAAAATATATCTAATATGATAACCATCAAGAGGAAACAACCCATATATGATCCATAATCATGAATACAAGTGGGTAATGGTAATATTTTATTATTGGATCCATGGTTGGTGTGTTTTCATAGTTGAAAAGTTATTTGGCATGCATATGTAAGCTATTTTGAATTGCTTATTATGATCCATTACTGAAATAAACAAGCTAAAACATTTTTTATGAGAAATAATGGGTGAGGTTTGACTCATCAAGAGTGGATATCTAGAAACCATATAATAATTTTGATAATCATATGTAAGAGTAACATATTGCATCAAAGAGGTTGTATATTCTTAAGCAGTCTCTTGTTCACATTGATTTGATAATATGTGTTTATTCCTTCCCATATTATTGTAGTATGTGAAAATATGGGTAAAATGGGCACTCTATGTTGAGAGAAAGATCCAACATACAAGCACAAATTGAAGGTAAAGCTATCAAAAAGTTGACAATATGTTGGTTTTTTTTTCCTCTCCATGCAATTATAAAATTACATTAGGTATAGGATGTCTATTTGTTTATCAATATTTTAGCATGAATTTTAGAACTCACATGATTATAATTTGGAGGTAAAAACTAGTTTTCATAGATAAAAACTATTATAGCATGTGTAGGTTGGTTTTAGTATGCACATAATAGTTGTATACAATTTTTATAGTGCATTTGATTTATTATATGCACATTTAATAAGGTTCCAATAGGTACCCTAGATTGTTTTGGTAATGTAAACTATTTATATGGCATGTTTTGGGAATGTTTTATCATGCTTATGACCCTAAAGTTTTTGCCATGAAGGGAGAATAAGTCTGATGACATCAGGTCATTAGTGCTTAGTGTATCCATGGTGATTAGCATTCCACAAGAAGATTATTTGTTGTAATTGGTCTATGTTATGCCATCCATTTTTATTCATTGATTTCATTAAATGTATATTGAAAATTTTAATGAGAAATTTTATTTGAAAGGTATGGGAAACTTTTTTAAATGGAATTATATTTTAAAATCCATATATGTTACATTTTTTAATTTTAAGACCCAAGATAAGGGAAATTAAGTGAGATGAATTATTGTAACACAACTTACATAATGAAATATGTTTCCTTCACTTATTTAAATAATTTTTAGTATTAAGGAATATTTAATATAAGCATATTATTATGGATCAATTCACCATAGTATACAAACATGTGTAACACAATAAATTGGTTGAGAGGAATAACCAAAAGAAATACAAAGACACCAAAGAGTGAAATAATATAATTTGGAATGATTCATGGATGCCCTTATTAACTAGGTTTGTAGGTTTCATATTTGGGTAACCACTCTCTAAAAGAGGGGAATAAGGTGAAATCCAAAAGGATGATTACATTGGTATTTAATTGATAATATAGAAGGTAAATCCTCATATTATTTTTATATATAAATTGTGGGAAAAAAATCCATAAAATTTTGGGTATATGATCAGAAACTTAGATCAATTAGATCATATAATTTCATTGGCAAGATAATTAATTATCAAACATGGGTATTCAAACATGCCAAGTCTTGAAAAATAATTATTTTATGTTGTATAGGCTTATAAAAATATGATTTGCATCAAACACATATTTTTACTAAACATTTATAATCCTCATTAAAATTTATGAAAAGAAAAAATAACATGTGATTTTAGGTTTATATGCAAAATTTATGGTATTTAGAAATTGGAGGAATTATAATGGTTGAAAAACCACTAGTATACATGTAGTCAAAATTTTGAAATTACCTTGGTGTTTTCACAGTTATCACCACATTTTTGACGTGCATGTATTGGAGGTTTTGTAAGCATGGGAAGTTGAAGGGACATGGAGGCATTTTGGCTTCAGATTAGTGGCTCTTGGGCTTCTTATTCAATCCTAAGAACATTATTATACATATATATGAACCTTTAGAGTTCATAAAACATATCCACTCATTAAAATAGATCAATATTGAGGAATTAATTTATTTTTTCCTTCATCAACTCATTTTTCCATGTATGTCATTGAGTTAGAGATTATAAAATTGAGATATCTAAGTTTACTAGTTTTTCTTTATTAAGAGGCAAGTCTTACATTGAACATTACAAATATCATTAAAAGTATAATATCCCATGAATATGGTTCCATTTTAAACCCAATAAGGAAAAATATTTTAAGATGTTGAACATAATGTAGATGAGGAAGCATGGTTTCACTCTTGTTGGATTTTTCTCCTATTCAATTTCTCTAGGGTATGTCTTGTGTATCTCTATTTTTTGTTATGTTTGTTTTTATTTTTTGGAATGTTTCAAAACCTTATAATTATTATAAAACATGAAAAATATAAGAGATCTCAAGAATCATCTATCACAAGAATAATAAATTTTCAATGGAGTTAAAAATTTTCACATTGGTATTGCACTTTTATTCAAGCATTTTAATTGTAGTCATGTATGGAGTAGTATCATGTTTATTATGTGAAAGGTAGTATGAAATGAATATAACATGTTGTAATTTCATGTGAAGGGGTTTATATTATATTTTATAATATAGTTGATAATCATAAGAGCTCAAATATGTTTTGACCAACACATCCATTTTTTCAAAAGAAAAGGGGACACCTAAAAGACTAAAATCTCAAAATTTTAGCCCTTTATTAGAACCCATTAGATTTCAATATCTTGAACACCCATTGTGTCCTAATATTTAATATATTATTTGATTTCTAACAATTCCCATCTATTTGTTTTTTATATCTTATATTAGCTATTTGTTTTGGGAAGGCTAGTTTTATCGTGCTTTTAAAGTGTTTTTATACTTAGTCACTTTTTAGGTGTTATTTTTTTCCTCTTATAAAATATCTGAATTAGGGAGGTCCTAGAGTCTATCCTAGATTCCAACTGGTTCCCTCCTTAGGGTTATATTTTGATAGGGAATCATCCCTTTATTTATAAAACACTTTTCAAATTACTTAGCTTTTGTATGTTTTATAGGTCTTGGAGTTGATATAGTTATCAAAGGCCTAATCTAATTAGATATAAATACATGTCCCCATACACCCATAGTTTTTAAATATGGTAGATTCTAGGAAGGATTGATCCAATTGGATACATCTAAGTGTACCCCTACACCTAGATTTATCAGAGCTATTAGAGGCTTGAGAGACCCAATCTAATTAGATATTTCCATTGGTATTGATACACCTAGAGTTGTTAGATATATAAAAAGGATGGGAGATCTAATCTAATGAAATATCACTACATGTACTTGTACACTTACGATTTTAATATACATAGAGAATTTATGCTACATCAAACCTAGTGTCAACCTTTTAAACTATGATACACATAACACATGGCATAATTTTAATGCATCTAGGGTGCCATGAGGACCAAACTTAGGCATGTACCTATTTTGCTAAAGCGTGTTTATTTCAATTTTAAAGAAAAATAGAGAATAAGGATAGGGATAAGTGATTAGAATAAACCTAGATTGGTTTGTGCACCATGTCTAGACATTGTGAGAAATCCTCTTTAGCTGGGGAAGACTACCTACAAGTAATAAATAACTACCACAAAATGTTTTTTAGTAGATAAATAAGTGGGCTGCCAAGCTATGCACTTGTTCCAAGAAGTGTGAAACTTCCTTAAAGATGATAGTTCACTTTTGAGAGATAAAAGAGTAATAAATAACCAAGAGAGATGGAAAGAGAGAATAAAAGAGAGATAATGTTACCATTATTTATAATCTAAGTCCAGTAAAAAGTAACAATGTGTAGGTGGTATTTTCTATTTATATTTTGAAAGTTGTTTGGATAGGTTTTGGAAGGGTTAGGAAATCCATATTTGTTAATGTCAATTATGCTACTAAGGTCTATAAGGAAGTGACTGATATTGGTTATGCTTCCAAGGTCAATGAGTGAAGGTGACTGATGTCGATTAGGCTGTCAGGTCGATAGGGGAAATAATTTCCTAGGAGCTTGCATCTGGCTTTTTTTGGACTACATAATGGTTTTGGTTAGGTTTGGAAGGTTGAGGAGAGTTTTGGGAGAGAGAGTATAGTTTGGATGGATCTGGTCAAAGGTTTGGTGTGTTGGGTCAAGGGGAAACAATCAGGTAAGCTTTATAACTCCCTCACAAGGGTTTGGTTAGGAATGCATAAAGTAATGAATATTAGATATAAAGTGATTGTAAAGTAACTACTTAAAAGACATATAGAATAAGTGATGTACTTAGTTGTAGTGGTGACTAAATGATAAGTTCCAGATGGATGACTCCTATCAGGTAGTTTGAACCAATGCCTTAAATAGAGTAAGCAAGAGGGTACTACTAGTTCTCAAGAGTTTGGTTCCTAATTTAGATTGAATTATGCAAGATAAAAGTTAGCCAAGATGTCAAAAGTTAAATGTCAAAATCCTATATTTAAATAAGAAGGATTTTTGTTGATTTTTACTGACTTGAACATTAGTTTGGAGTTTGGCTTATATAACTGACATCGATCATGGGTTGACCGATGTCAATGACCTTAGAATAGGTAAAACTACTATCTTTAGCTTATTTTTTATTGCTCCTCATGCCAAGTGTGGCACCCATTACAAAATGGTAAAAATAGGAGGTTAAGAATGATGTAGTTGGTTAGGAACTCATTTTTGAGGTGAGAACAAGTCTTAGGTAGTTAGGATAAGGGGACTAAGTCTCGAGGTGACTCGTCAGTTAAGAATTAGTCTTAGGATGAGGTGGCTTAGTAAGGTGGAAAAAGGGGTTTTTAATTAACTTAATTATATATTTCAAATTAATTAAATATGTGAGGGGTAAAATTATGGGTTAAGGAGGCTAATAATTATTATTGAAATAAGGCTCAAGGGGGTGGGTTCAACATAGGGAGTTACATATGTGTGTGACTCAATTTTAGTGTCTAAATTTGCCCTTTTTTGTCTTGTAATTTGAACTAACAAGTTGCAAGACAAAAATAAGAGTTAGATGCTCAAGGTATTGGATGAGGTATCCCCCCCTCAAAATGGGAATCAACAAAGGAAAAACTAATATCATGTACCGGTTTGATAAGAAGTGAATTGTGTGAGTGGAGGAGAACATGGTATCACTACTTATACATATACTACTATGAGATATTGTCAACAAATTCAAGAATAGGTAAGGTTGAGGAGGACTTAGATAGAAATAACCAAAGTATAGATTGTAAGTGATAGATGATAAGGTCAAAATAATCAAAGTTGTAGCTCCAATGGTCTATGTGTGCCAGGTATCTAAGGTAAGAAGTGCCCATAGAAAACAAAAAAATGTTATAGGTGATAGGAAGAGCTTGGTCACATCCAAAACACCTAATATACATGCATGTGTTCAATAGCCAACTATAGTAGAATAACATAACCTTTCAAGATAAGTAGTGTAAGTTTTGTGTACTAGGGTCAATGAGCAAGGAGATATTTAGGGTCTCTAGTCAAAGGCATCATGGGGGAGATTTAAGTGATATTTAAGGGTGGCTGTCATGGTTAGGGATATATATTTGATCTCCAAGTTAGTATTCATGTTTAGGGAGATATATGTGATCTCCAAATTGCCTTAGTTATGGGTAGAGTCTAAAGAGTTATGGTCATTGGTGGAAATTCCAATGCAATGATGTCAATGTCAGTTATGTCATCGATGTTGATAGTACATATTATTGATGTTGATGGCCTAGGGAAAGGTTATCGACATCAATGGGAAAAAGTGTCAACATTAATGGATTAGGTCAAGTATGCTAATGTTGATGGGTAACCAAACCTAACAAAAGGGGGTTTGGTGGCCCACCAAACTCATTTATAACATTTCATTGGAGATAAATAGAGATCTGACTATGATTGAGATGGTAGAGTTAGAAAGGGACCTAGTGGGAGGTGTACCACCATAAAAGCTATCTATGCCATCTTAGAGTAGACAACTGTGATTTGTTTTTGAATGTGAGTTGAATAATTTACTTTTTTAGGCTAATTTAGAGGTGGGGGGAAAAGAAAATGTGAGTCGATTAATTGAAATGGGGTAGGGTAAGTTTAGGCTAAGTTGGGATGGATTTGGGTAGGTTTTAGGTGAAAATTTGAAATTTTAGGATGAGTCATTCAACCTAAGGGCCAAACCAGTCACTAACATCAGTAGGGTCCACTGATGTCAATTGATACAACACTAATGTTGGTAGGCTTATGTTAACATCGAGTGACACTAAGCACCGATGTTGACATACAAAATTGATGTTAGTGAATATGAAGGACCAAAAAGTAGAATAAAAGGTCAATTTTGATCCCTAATTAAAGTAGTTAACTAGCCTAATGGTTGAGCTAGCCTTAAAAGACCTCATGTTGACTAAGTGATACCTAAATATCTTGGTTGAGGGACTTAGGACAATGTAGTTATCCCAAAGATTAGGGGGAAAGATCTAGGGTATGGTTAAAATTATGTTAAAAAAAGAGGTTGAGATACGTTAGGAGACCTAGGGCTTAAAATAGAGGTCATAGTGTCAAAGGGTATGGATATAAGCCATAAGGCCTAGATTTGTGATAGGTAGTTAGGCCTAGGGTGGAGATAAAGAGGCAATGAAGCCTAGGGTAGAGAGGGTAGAGTAGGGTAGATAGTTAGGTGGGTATTTGGCTGAGATAACCTTAAAAGACCCCATGTCAATTGAGTGTTACCTACATAGCCTAGTGGAGGGCCTTAGACTAATGCAGTTCTCCCAAAGAGAAGAGAAAAAGGTAGTGATATATTAAATTAAAAAGTATGTGACTTGAGTTATGTGTGTATGGATGCAAGTGAGGCTAGAGTTGATGTTGCAGGATCACCTACTAAGGTTGCTAATGTGGATGAAGAGGGATGTCACTTTGGAGGAGTGGGAGCACATGGTAGATATAGGGTTAGGAGGAGTGTGACAATATTGTAGATTTGCTTGAGATGTGAGCCTAATGATATCATTGATGAAGAGGTGGGATCACACCACAAAGACCTTCCATCTATTGATCAAAGAGTTGATAGTGACCTAGGGAGATGTTTATAGGATATTACGGTTGCCACTCTAAGGTGAGGAGATATTCTCATGCTCGAGAGAGGAGAATGATATGCACATGGTGGCATTATTTGGTGAGAATATTAGTGAGGCAACCTATCACTCAGTGAGCTTCACCTATGAGCCATTATAAATTATTGATGAGAAGAAAAATCAACTAAGCATCTTGATGATGATAGGGATTACCATGTATGCATTATCAGATGTAGATGCTGGGAGATTTTTTATTGCATTAACCAGTGTTCTAGCACAGATGGTTGAGCAATAGACTATTTTTACATGGGGACTTGTGTTTCTATCATAGTTATATATGGAGTTATGGGGTTTGAGACTGCATTAGTGATATAGTATATATGCTGGAAATTTACTCCACTATTAGGCATACAAGCATATTGTGGTGACACAACCATTGGGGCTACCTACCATGATTCTAGTTGGCTTTAGGGTTGGTTTTAGATGATGGAGAGATGGTATGACATAAACTTGAGTAGATGATTTAGTGCATGCCATTGATTATTATAGGTACATGATAGAGGGATAGATACCTATAGATATTTTTTGGAGACCCTACCTAACATACCCTTCCTTTAGAGGATAGGTAGAGAAGCTAGTTAGATTATAGAGCTCACTATAGGTTAAAGGGAGATGAGCTAGTGAGCTAGAGATGGTACTTGTGGCACAAGTCAAGAGGTAGTTTTGCCTACTATAAGATGTACCACCTACCTTCCCTTGATATAGGAGGGATGATATAGAGGTACCCCTTCTTTTACCCCAAGAGATAGATAGTCTAGATTTTAAGGAGTTACCAATAATGCTAGTTGTAGTATATCTAGGGTGTATAATGACATATATGGCTTGGTGGGCAAGTTTACATCCCATAATGGAGTTTAGGAGGCCACCACCATATTTACAAGGATTGGTGAGAGAGAGAGAGAGATGCAATCATACATGCATGGGATGCAGTAGTATAGGCTAAATATATAGTTCAGTCATAGGTATTATCCTTACAAAGATAGGTGGTGACATTATAGGGATAGGTTAGAGCACTATAGGGCCAATTTGGGACACTATAGGGCTAGGTCAGGGTGTTACAGGGTTAGGTTATTACATTGATAGTGGAGAGGGATAGTTTGAGAGTAACAGGTCAGGCTACTCCTCTTCCACCACTACAAGGACCAATACAGGCTTGGCCTTCAGTAGGTGTAATGGGACCATTTCAAAATATATCATTGGTGAGATATAATACTACCCTTGATGAGATTTCCTATTAAGAGAGGGACATCAGGGAGTTCCCATACATTCAAAGGTATTTTAAGTTCAGAGAATAGGAGAAATATGTGTCACATGCCATGACTTCTAGTTCATGTAGATGTAGATAGGTGGAGAGTGGTGATGACTTTATTTCTTCATGACCATGTGGAGAGCCTCAAGGACTCTAAGTGCCACAGTTTTCCATTTGTGTGTGTGTGTGTGTGTGTGTGTGTGTGTGTGTGTGTGTGTGTGTGTGTGTGTGTGTGTGTGTGTGTGTGTGTGTGTGTGTGTGTGTGTGTGTGTGTGTGTGTGTGTGTGTGTGTGTGTGTGTGTATTGTGATTTTGAGATGAATTTATTATGATTGTAATGATATTGATGTGGATGATCATTTTATGTTATTTTAAATTTACTTTAATCTTTGAGTTAGTTGAACATTTCTTATATGTGTGATGGTATATGCATAGTTAGTTTGTTAGCTTCATCTTAGCATTTTTCCATATTTGTGATGGTGTATGATTAAAAATGAATAGGTTGGTTATGTTATTTTATTTCAGCATTTTTCCATATTTGTGATGGTGTATGTTTAAAATAAGTAGGTTGGTTATGTTATTTGATTTTAGCATTTTTCCATATTTGTGATGGTGTATGCTTAAAATAAATCTAGTAGGCTTGATATTTTTTGTATGATATTTTCATCTTAGTAGAGAGATCAACATGTGATTTGGATGGGAAAATAAAGAGTTAGAATGCTTGTGTATTGGAAAATACCATAATCATAACATAAATAGGTTCAAGAATATGAACCTCTTTCATGATTTGCATTATTGGACCATTTTTTTGTTAGAGAAACATCGTGTTCACCTTGTGTTAAGCAAGTTCAAAGTCCCTTAAAAGAGTATGAGGGAAAATAAGGGTAAATAAGTTAAAGTGTTTGAGTAGCATAACCTTAGAAGTGGGGATGATATGCCCCTATTTTGGGTGACTCGAGAGTTAGTATAGGCAAGTCCATGACTTAAAGTTTATTTTTCGTGTCTGTAAGCTAATCAATGCAAGAAGCCTACAATGGGATTTTTTATGTGTTGAGGTCATATGAAGTTGATTAATACGAGAAGATTTTTATTTGTATTTCCCTTTAAGAACAAAACTTAGCCTATCCATCCTTCAAGGGATTTATCTAAGTGCTTGTTTCTTAGTTTAAATAACTATCCTTCGAGGGAGTAGTCTATTGATAGTAGCAAAGAGAAGTTACATAGTTGTCCTTCAAGGGAGAAATTTACATTGATAAATAGGAATTTAGAGATTAAAACTTGTCTACTTAGTCATAGACAAGTTTATAGAGGCTTAGGAGTTTTCCACTTTGAGGTCAAAACCATAACACTTTGTAAGTTAACTAAGTGAGTAGGAGTAAGGGTTAAGAGGAAGGGAAATGAATGTAATAGAGGTGATCAAGGGATGAGGTCAAGTTAAAACATGAGGTGAAGTGATGCTTATTTAAAAAAATAATGGTTGTAGGTGTAAGGCATTTAAAGGCTCAGGTTCTGGCCTTCCTTCAAGAGAAGACAAGTCATAAGTCCCTAAGCCATACTTGTGAGTTATGATGTAGGGTCCAAGCCAATTAGGAGCAAACTTACCCCAATTGTTTTTCTCCATGTTGATTTTATTTTAAGACAAGATCTCCAATATTGAAATCTTGCTCTTTGAGGTTTTTATTGTAAGCATGTTTGATACGCTCTTGATATATTTGGAGATGATTGAGGGCTATGAAATGGTACTCATCAATAAATTCAAGTTGAGCCAAACATTCTTAGAAAAAATCATTATTAGTATCTCTTTTTAAAAAATGTGAAAAGAAGGAATCTAAACCTTAAGAGGCAAAAAAAATTTCATCCCATACACCAATGAAAAAGGTGTAGTACCCATAGGGGTTTGAATGCTAGTGCAGTAAGCCCATAAAGCAAAGGGAATGTGCATGTGCCAATCCTTGCCCATATCATTAATTACCTTCATGAGTATTTTTTTCAATATTTTTTTAGAAGCTTCTACCTGTCCATTTTCTTGTGGATAGTACAGTGATGAGAAGCTTAATTTAATTTTGAATGTATCAAATGACTTTGGATAATCTTGTTATTGAAAGATTTTACATTATAGGTTATAATTTTATGAGGGATGCCAAAATGATAAATGATGTGATGGTTGATAAATTCAATAATTTTGTCAGCCTTAGTAAAGATGAGAGGAATAACCTTGACCCACTTGGTGAAAGATTCAGTGGTAGTAATGATAGAATGATGATAGAGGGAGCAATGAGGGTTAATATCCTTGATTAGATCTAAGCCCCATTGGGAGAAGGGCTAAAAGTCTTTGGTGACTTGTAATGCATGAATTTTAAAGTGAAGGAGGTTAGCATGTTATTGACATTTGGCACAATGTTGAATGTAATCACCATAATCTTGATGGAGTGTTGGCCAATAATATCCAAGTTGAAGGATACACTTGGAAACTACATGACCATTGAAATGTCCACCAAAAATCCCATCATGGACTTCCTTAATAGTGAATGGAGTCTCATTACTAATTATTCATATAAGATTGAGACCATAAAAACCTCACTTGTAGAGAATTCACCCTAGCATAGTGTAATGAGCAGCATGTTTTATGAAGGCACATCTCCCATTATTGGAAAGATTAGAAGGGGTAATAGAAAATGAAAGATAATCTATGAGTTTTTTGTACCATAATCCATGTGGGTTGGATGTTACAATTATGATAAAGAGGATGTTAGGTGATGCATAGGAGGGTAATATTAATTGATACACGATGACATAAATTTTTGAGGAAGAGGATGAAGAGGGTATGTGTGAAGCAAGTGAAGCCATTATGTCATAAAACTTGTTTTTGGATCAAGGAATAGTTTGTAAGAGATAAGAGTCAAATGATCCCAATAGCTTATCTACACGATGTTTATACCACTATAGAATTTCATTTTTTCATAGGTAGGAACCATTAACCTAGTTAACCACTAGCTGAAAATCATCGAAAATGGTTATGGATTTGATACCCAAGAAGAGATCTGTTTGAATCCCTAAGATCAAAGTGTCATATTTAGCCATGTTTTTAGTACATTCAAAATCTAATTTAAATGACAAAGGCATAGGCTCACTATCTAGAGGAATAAGAATGACCCCTGCACCCCCACCATATTGACATTTAGATCCATCAAATAAAATCATCATTTGATAGGAGATGTCATCAATGGAGAGAGTTATGATGGATTCATCAAGGAATTCAAGGCTTGAAGGTTAGTTGTCAGGCAAAGGGGTGGCAACTAAATAGTCAATGAATTTTTGCCCCTTAATAGACTTTTGTTGAATAAATTATAAGTCAAATTCATCAAGGAGCATGATCCATCAAGCTACACATTAGTTTTTATATGTATTGGAATGCATTTATTTGAGGGGATCATTATGGGTGACCATGTAGCTTCTATGATTTAGAAGATAATGGCAGAGCTTGGAGGCTGAAAAGACTAACACAAGGAAAAGTTTTTTGGTATAGGTATATCAAGTCTCATAATCAATAAGTGTGTGTATTATATATTAAACCACCTATTCAATGGTTATCATCTTGATGTGTAATCATAACACCCAAATAATGGTCTATCATGGAAATTTATAGGTAGAAAGGCTAATTTTCCTTAGGTGGAATAAGAACTAATGGGGAAAAGAGATATTTTTTGAGTGATTTAAAAGCTTCATAGAAATATATATTACAATGGAAGGAAACATCCTTTTTAAAGAGATGGTGAAAGGGTTGGCAATGATCTAACAGCTGGGAGATGAAGCAGTGAATTGATTGAAGTTTGCCTTGTAGGATATGGTGTTGTTTGATATTAGTAGGTGGAGGAATCTCTAAGATTGATCTAACCTTAGCAAGGTCAACCTCAATACTATGGAGAAAAATTATAAAACCTAAGATCTTACTATAAATAACACCAAAGACACTTTTCTTTGGGTTTAGTCAAATGTTATATTGGAGGAGACAAGAAAATATGGTTTTAGGAATCGTCAAGTGATCTTGGTAAAGTTTAGACTTTCCAAGTAAGTCATCCATTTAATCTTATATATTTTTTTGTAGGAGATAATATAATATTTAATTCATAGTGCATTGATAGGTAGAACCAGCATTCTTTAGACCAAAAGTCATGACTCGATAACATAAAGTCCCCCATGGGGTAATGAATGTTATCTTATGTTGATCCCCAAGATCAACCAAGATTTGATTATATCTAGAAAACCCATCCATAAGTGATAACATCTCATGTTTGGCTATTAGATCAACAATTTGGTTGATACTTGGCAATGTGAAGTCATCTTTTGGACAAGCAAGGTTTAAGTCATGATAGTCAATGAAAATAAGGATTCCCCTGATCATTTTTGTGATAGGAACAATATTAGAAATCCATTATAGGTAGTCGATGGGTTGGATAAAGATAATAGAAAGGAGGTATTAGAGCTCTTCTTTGACAAGGAGAGAAATATGAGGATGCATCTTCTGAAGGTTCTACCTAATAAGTTTAGCATCTCGATTGGTGACAATGTTATGTGTGATGATAAAGGGGTCAATACTAGGCATGTCATTATAGGACCAAGTGAAGGCTTTACTATGTTTATTAAGAAATATGGCATAATCAGCTTGCTTAGATGAATCCAAATATTGGCCAATCTTGAGGATGTGGGGGTTATCATGAGAGGTCAAATTGATGTCAATGGTTGATTCATTTAACATAGATTATATTTCAAATGGGAGTGATCATTGGATATATGAATCATTTGCACCCATGTATGTGAGAATAATGTCATCATCTTGACATTAGATAGTGTTAATAGTGGGAGAGTCTTCATCAATTATTTTAGGATGAACAAGAGGAAAGAACCTTGTTTCTTTACCCTGGTGATAGGTTAGAGGCCCCAAATGGATGAAATTTATTGAAAAAAAATTAGGAGGTATAGATACCTCTAATTTGATAGGTGATGGTGGAGAAGAAGGTGGAGAAGGAGAGACTATTTATTCAATAATTGGTACATGGGAAGTTTTAGTGAGTTTACTTGGTTCATCAAATCCCACTCTATGCCTCTTTTTGGCATTTTCAATGGTTTGGCTAGTGGGATAGTCAATAGGTATATGGACACCCTGCTCGTAATGACCCAAACCAAATCCTTTCCAAGCACACTAATAGAGATAGGTGTGTATGAAACTAGGCCTTCTTAGGAAAGAGAAGTCACAGGTAAATGATTGTGGTAAAGAGGATGTATTATTGACAGTGAAAGCCTGATCAATTTGCCCAGATGTAAAATTAGTTTGAAGGTTAGGGGGCCATAAGGGATTATCATCCCAATGCAGGGATCAAAATATGGGTGAATGTGAAGCTTTCCATACTCTTTTGGAGTATATAACATGTCGAGTGTCAATAAATAATATTCTCTAATTGACAAACATTGAAAAGTTTTCTCCATGGGATCCTTGTCAAGAATTTGTGTTGTTGGTATCTATGAAATCAAGGGAGTGGAGCTTGTGGAGGCTTCAAAAGTATCATGTGGAGAAGGTGATGTCTTTAATGGAATGAGAACATCATTGGGACTATAAGTCATGTTTCATGTTTTAAATGGAGGTGGGTCAGTTAGTATAACATGCACTTATCCATCATGCTCAAACTTGACACAGAGGTGTAAAGTTGAGGGTACACATACCATAGCACATATCCAAGGTCATCCAAGTAGGATGTTATATTACAACTCTCCTTCTACAACATACAAGAGCTCATGAATTATGTGGGTACCTACATATATATGTAAGATAATAGTGCCCACCATAGTAGCTATGGTGCTATTAAATGAGTGGAGTACCACATCGATTTGAGACATGTAATTATCAGGAAGAGATATATGTTTGTAGGCATGGGTGGAAATAATATTAATACTAGATCCCCCATTGATCATGACTCTTTTAACATGCATTTGATCAATATATGTTGTAATAAAAAGGGTAGAATCTTGATCTTCAAGTTATTGAAGTGGAATTTTTGAATTACTAAAGGAAATCAAGGAGATGGAATTAAGAGAGTTGACCAAAGCTACAAGAGGTTAGGGATCATCAGGTTGTACTCAACTACTTATAAGTCACTAATCAAATCTTGATGGTGTTGGGATGAGTTTTGGGTTAACTCATACAATGACATTTTCATTGGCATTTGGTGAAGTTGTTTCACCATCAAAATTTGAATAACATATGAAGATGTTGGTTTTAAGACACCTAAGATGGAAACCTTATGATTCAGAGGAGTTTCTTTGGTGAAGGGATGAGCCCAAGGAGTAGTGAATTTTTATTTACCTTTATCCTTTTGTTTTTGTGACCTTGTGGCCACATTAATTGTGTTAATCTAAAATATAGGTGAAGGAGGTGGTGAAGGGGGTATGACCATAGCTTTGGGTTTGTATTTAGGTGGAACAGTATGGATGATAGAGGTGAAACAATGGTAAGGTTAATGACAACATCAAAAAAAAGAGTGTTGACATCAAAGTGTTGGTGAATGACTATTGTAAGGGATTTATAACTCTTATTATCATGTCTAAGTGAACGATGATATAAATAGACTTGTGTATCATTAAACCAAGATGGATTCATTCCAAGAGGACTATAAGGCTTAATGGGAGGAATAGTTATTACAAAATATTGTAAAAATTGACTTAGGAAAAAGATCTAAGAGCCTATGAGTGGGCTTGAATTTATTATGGTAATAGGAGTGGACACCTTATTTTTTTAGGAGTCATGGGAATAATTTTGTGTGGTGCCTTATTTGGTGGTGGTGGAGTTACATGTTTTGTTGATACTTTCTTGGTGTTAGGTATCTTAGTTTTAGATGTGAAAGGCCTACTAGGTGGAAAAGATATTAGTGGAGGTAACTTAACCTTTCATTTTACTTGGGTTAGTAATACTCCAACTAAAGTAGAGGGCTATGATCCTAAAATTGATGATAAAGTTGAGGGTCAAAGAGGGAAGGATCGGTAAGATCTAGGAAGATTAACATTTTTTTATAGTTCAAGCCATGAAACTCCAAATTTTGGTTGAGTTAAATATAATTTAACCTATGAATGAATTAAATTAGATACATGGCGTATGTTTAAGAGCTTGATCTAATTTAATGTGGCAGATGCCTCCAAGGGTGAGGGTTATAACATAAATGGATGAACTTCTAGTGATTTTGGTGAAGAAGCTTTGACTTTGTCAAAGACCTTTGGGTAAAGGGTAGTGAGGGGGTTGGTGGTAAATATTGACACTCATTGTGTTAGATAAGGATTTTTAAGCTGATCCCAAAATTTCATGTGTTCTAGCTTCGTGGAGTCAATAAATTATAGAATTTTCAACAACTATGAGAAGGGTTTAGATGAAGTTGACATACGCCTTATAGTTGCATATTTAGAAGGTTGAGGTGTTTGAGAAAGAGGTAAATTATTTGTATCTACTACTTCATGCCAAAGAAGAGAAAGAGATACAACAGGGTCTTCTTCAATAGAGATAGGAGAAGAGGCATGGTCTTCCATGGGTGGAGGAGAGGTAGGCAAAGAAGTTTCCTTAAGGGGGTAGAGCATAGGTATAATTATTCCCTCAACATGTGGGTGAGGAATAGGTAAATTATGATCCTCCATAGGTAAAAAAAGGGGTAAGAGTGATACAAGTGGAGTAGGCACAATAGGTCTCTCATCTAATGTGGGAGTAGATAATATTGAATCCTCTAGGTGTAAAGGTGAAGTGAATAGAGGACTACTCTCTATCGATGGAAGAGAGTTAGGCAAAGAAGGTTCCTAAAGAGGGTATAACATAGTAATTATTTTCCCCTCAACATGTGGCTATGGAATAGGAAAGGTGTGGTCTTTCATAGGAAAAAGAATAGGTAATATTAGTATCAATGGAATTAGCAATATTGGCTCCTCTGGTGGAAAAAAAGTGGTAAAGGAGGCCCTTCCTCACATGAGAGTGGAATGGGTGAAATAGGCTCTTCTACTTGGGGAGGAAGAATGGGCAATATAATTTCCACTGACTATGGGGGAGGATTCTATAAAATGGGTGCATCCTATTGAGGGGGAGGTTAAACTAGAGGTAAATGAAAGACAATATTAACCATGAGAATATTATGATTACATGAGTTAGTCATGGTCTAAACAATGTTTTGATTAGGTGAATGGTTAGGAAAAGGGTGTTTGAACACATCCATACTTTGATTAGGGAGTATATTAGGATTGTCCAAGATGAGATCACCTCTATCAAGAATGTCTTGAACAATGTTTTTGAATGTCTTACAATTATTAGAATTATGGCCTTTAACACGATGGTAGCTACAAAACTCATCTTCCTTATACCAAGTTGGAATAGGATGGAAGGGGTCAAACTATACAGGAGGTTTGATTTGAGAAGGTTTATGACACATTGTTGTAATAGTTCCTCCAAAATGGATGTATATGACTCCCTAATGGGAGTGTATTTTCTTTGTTCTTACCGTTGTTGGAATTACTTGGTCATATTTTAGGAAGTCAAGGAATTAGATTGGTTTGTGGTTGTGGAAGAAGCTGACTTAATGAGCACCAAATTGGTGGAGCCTTTAGATTTTTGGTTAGGAAAAGTTTTAGAAGAGGAGTCATTTGATTTGGAATTGGAGTTCTTACTATGCAACTTGACTCTTTCTTCATCTATAGCCCAAATCTTGAGTTTTTGTGCCATTGTAAAGGCCTCATCAAATGTGAAAAAAATTTATACCCAGAGTGTGGATGAAATGTGTTTATAAAATGCCCTTGAGAATAGTTTCATAAGCTCAGGTTGTGGTAAGGAGAAGGAGAGTTGATTGATCAAGCCTCTCCAATGAGCAATAAAATCTATGATAAACTCATCATCAAATTATCTAATAGAATAAAGGTTTGTAATAGAAACCTTCTTAGAAATGTTAATAGAGAAATAGTCTAGGAATGTTTGTGTGAGTTGGGTAAATGAGAAAAGGGAGTGCTAAGGTATATAACTATACCAATCCAAAGTATCACCCAAAAGAGACATATGGAAAGTGCAAAGTAGTAATACATCATCATGCCCTATTAAATAATAAGCATGTCTAAATGCTAATAAATATTGTTATGGGTCCTCTTTACTCAATAAATGAGTAAATTTGGGGAGTTCACATTGGCTCAGATAGGGTTGAAAAGGCATAGAAGAATGGATGGGTTCATTGCATATCTGATCATAAAATAATACATTTTTTGAACTGGAAATGAATGTCTCTAGATTTGACATCTTGTCCATCATCATCTTGATGAGGTCTAGAGGGGGATTAGTCTAGGATATACCTCTTAAGTTATATGGAACTTGATAAGAAGTAGAGGGAACATATGACATATATTGTGATGATTTTGTTAGCATAACATAAGAGTAATGAGTCATAGACTGGGGGGCAGAAAGAAAATGGGCTTTTCCTATGGGGTTGGAGACTATGCTTTGTTTGGATGTTGTTATTATAGGTTGGGTTATTGGCATGGTCAAACTAGATGAAGGGTGAGTCATAACTCAAGTAATTATACGCATGAGAGTGGATGTAATAGGTACTACTTAATTCTATAATTAAGTGAGAATTGACTAAACTGGTTGTGGTTGTGAAAGTAGGGAAGTCATGCCAAGGTTTAGGTGGGATTGAGCAATTGGTGATGCTAAAATTTGGACATTATTTATGGTTGGGTTGTTTGTTGAAGTAGTGTTTTGAGTAACCTTATGGAAAATAGTGGAGGTGGCTGAAACTAAAGTTGTCTCCATTAGAGAGGTTGGCATACCATAGATTGGGTCACCTAAAGAATTGTGGGTTTGGCTCATGGCAAGGTAATGTTAAAGGGATGACACATTGTGATCAAGAAATTTAGAGAAATATTGATCTCCTTCAAGCACAATAGGAATTTGGTTAGGGTTGGGAATATGTTCTCTATCTTAAGTATCCTCCATGATAGAATCAGAAAGAAGAGGGAAAGGTGGAAGTAGTTTCCAGCTTGCATAATCGGTAAGAATTTTGGCTTAAGCTCACATCCATACCATGAAAGAAAAAGAAATAATAGTCTTAATACTCTATATTAGTGACAAAATAAGGAAAAACCAGGTTTAGGTATAAGTGAGTGGGTTATTTTAGCTTTCTCTTTTGAGCAAATCAAAATTACATAGTCATCTATCTCGGTCACTTGAGCGATGTTGGTAGTAGAAGTTTACTGATGTTAGGCATGCCAAAAATGTTTCACTAAAGTTTGTCTATTTAAAGTTTAAATAAAAATAGAGAAGAAGGATAGGGATAAGTGATTAGAGTGAACTTGGATTGGTTTGCATACTATATCTAGACATTGTGAGCACTCCTCTTTGGCTAGGGAGGACTACCTGCAAGTAAGAAAGCACTACCATAAAATGTTTGTTAGTAGATAAATAAGTGGGATGCCAATCTATGTACTTGTTCTAGGAAGTGTCAAACTTCCTTAGAGATTATAGTCCACTTTTGAGAGATACAAAAGTAATAAATAACTAAGAGAGAGGGAAAGAGAGAATAAAAGATATATAATATTACCATTATTCACAATGTAAGTGAAGTAAAAAGTAATAGAGTACATGTGGTACGTTCTATTTGTATTTTGGAAATTTTTTGGGTAAGTTTTGGAATGGTTAGTAAATCCATAGTTTTTAATGTGATTTATACTACTGAGGTCGGTAAGGAAGTGACTAATATTGGTTATGCTGCCAAGGTTGGTGGGTGTAGGTGATTGATGTCAGTAGGGGAAATAATTGCCTAGAAGCTTACATAAGGCTTTTTCAAGTTTGGGAAATTGTTTTGGTTAGGTCTATAAGGTTGGGGAGAGTTTTTGGAGAGAGAGTATGGTTTTGATGGATCTAGTCAGAGGTTTGGTGTTTTAGGTTAAGGGGAAACAAGCACGTAATCTTTATAACTCCCTCATGAGGGTTCAGTCAGGAATGTGTAAAGCAATGAATAGTAGATATAAAGTGAGTGTAAAGTAACTACTTAAAATACCTAAAAAATGAGTGATGTACTTAGTTGTATTTTTGATTGAATGATAAGTGCCAAATTTATGGATACTATCAAGTAGTCTAAACTGATGCCCTAAACAGAGTAAACAAGCAGGTGTTGTTGGTTCTCAAGGTTTTGGTTCCTAATCTAGATTGACTTATGTGAGATAACATTCAGCCAAGATTTCAAAAGTTGAATGTCAAAATCATGTATACAAATAAGAATTTTTATTTATTTCTACTGACCTAAACATCAGTTTGGAGTTTGGTTTATATAACTGACATCAGTAATCTTGCTGACATCAGCCATGGGTTGACTAACATCAGTGGCCTTAGAATAGGTAAAACTACTATCTTTAGCCTATTTTCCATTGCTCCTCATGCCAAGTGTGGAACCCATTACAAAATGGTAAAAATAAGATGTTATGAAGGATGTGGTTAAGAACTCATTTTTGAGGTGAGAACTAGTCTTGGGTAGTTAGGATAAGGGGACTAAGTTTTGAGGTGACTCATCAAGTGAGAATTAGTATTAAGATGAGGTGGCTTGGTAAGGTGGTAAAAGGGGTTTTTAATTAACTTAATTATATATTTAAAATTAATTAAATATGTGAGGGGTAAAAATATGGGTTAGAGAGGCTAATCATTATTATTGAAATAGGGCTCAAGGGGGGTTTGACACAGTGATTTACGCATGTGTGTGACTCAATTTTAGTGTCTATATTACCTACCACACTCTAAATTTATTGGCCTATTTAGGTAGTTTGTGATTTGACACTTTGAAAGGTCCTATTACTTCCATCTAATTAAATTAAAGTTGATTCTACATAAAATCAAACCTAAATGAAATGAAAAATTGGTTATTTTAAAATCAAGTCATCAAATCTAAGATTAATACACCTATCACAAGCCACCTATGCCATTACTAAGGAAACATCCTAGAGCCCTATAAGGCTCCATTATAATTGGGATCACCGTTATCTATCTTACATGATTCAAATCTTTTAGATCCCCTTACTGAGTTATTTTTGAGCCTCAAATCTCATCCCTACAAAATTATTACATAACCAAAATATCTATGTTCAATAATGGTGAAGTCCATATCAAATCCAAAGTTAGAATAGGATTTCAAGGATACAAAGTTATTGTAGGGACTCAAGGGATTAAAAGACTATAAAAAATATTCAATATAATTGAAGATATTTAAAGGCCCAGTAGCGATGATGAACTAGATGAGGATGATTTCAAGATTGAAAGTAACCTAATATCTCTCAAAGACTTAGGCCCACACAAAGCTATGCCCAAGCTTGAATTATTCACCTATGGTAATATCTTCACCAATATAATGTGAACATCTAATTACACCAATGACATAATTTATTTACCAAATAAGGGATATAAATTATAGATATATCTAGGACTACCTTCAGGAAATATTATAACCTCTTTGATCATGACATTTTGTATGAAAAGTAAGCCTCCACTACATGGATGAAGACCTAAAGCATTCATGAGACCCTGTAGGATTGGGCCAAGGACACTAACCATTGGATTAATGAGGACATTGAATCCTACACTATAAAAAACTTTAGAGATGGAATGTGGATGAGAATGTGGTTTCTCAACTACATATATAGGTTAAGTGACATCTTGAATGTAAAAAATATTTGGTCCAATTGCTCAGCCTCATCCTTTAAGAAAAATAGGTCCCAATCCTTATTGACATCATAAATTTTAATATATCATAGTAGGTCCTTAGGGTTTAACTAGGGGAATATTTTACATGATGTTCTATCTGGTTGATGACACCTATGCCAAATTTTAATTTAAGAGCATCATGTTTTCCAAATGGAGACCTATAGGTTCCCTAGTTCACATGGTATTCACCAAATTATACATTCACCACTTCAGGAACCATAACTAGGACATCTATGATCACTTCAACCTCCCTATGTACCTTATAACAATGAAAATCCTATGCTAAAGCTATCAAAATAAATGAAAAGTTCCATCCTAGCCATCAATACCTACTAATACTACCATAACCATATGATCATCAAAGGAAAAGAAGTCATTTTTGGAACTATTTTCAATCTAACCTACCTCATCCTAGAATTATTGGAATAATAAGATATCACTTTTATACTTGTCAATTACATAGTTGGTTTCTACCTAAGTATAAGATAAAATACATATCTTTCACTCCCCATCATCATATGGCGTAATGACTAAAATACCTTACTTGCCCTCCAATCCATGTCCACACACAAAAACTCCTTCAATATCCATAAATATGATTATAGGCAATGGTATCATTAAGGAAAGGTGAATGATCATGTGGAAATCTAACAGGCTAGGCTAAACATCATGAGAACCACCTATATGATGACAGTCACCTTGACCCTACCAATGATGTCAAGGTAATTGTAAATATGTAAGATACAAATTTTCATAAATCCCAACAAGATAAAATTGCACCCACACTGGATTAAAGGCTCTTTCCCCCACACCCTACCATGAAAATCCCAACCACTACAAAAAGGCTTTTTAAATTAGTCTTACAGTGGATCCCATCATTAACTCCATAAATTATAACTTTAAATTAACATATAGGGAATTCTTACGTAATCCAATCTTAAGTTAATCACATTCTTCACCTTTCTAACATCTCTAAATCTCAAGGCATCTCCCATCGGGCCTAACCTTTAGTATCGTAGGAGTCTTTGATGCCTACCTCTAGTATTTTTGGATAGAAGCTTGCAGTCCCTCTTAGTTTTAATACCCAACTATATCATTCTATTATGATTAATTATTCTATAATTCACCCTAAAAGGGATCCCTAATGGTCTTAATAGTCCTAGGTGCTCCAATCTTCCATTATCCTTCAGTTTAAACTACACCAGCCTATCCCACTCCTATAACATTTCCCAAGTTGGCCTAGGAAATTGGAATGATCCCTGTCAATGCTTGAACTCCTACTTATGTAATCATAATGTCCCCTATAGCCTTAGTCCCTCCCATGGATCTAACTTCCCTTGAAATTCCATTGATTCCAAGTGTGAAGGCCTCCCCTGATATTATATCCTTCAGTGATCCAATTGTTCTAAGTGTAGTGACCATGGGCAACTCACCAACTTTGAACATCAACATAGTGTACACTAGGTACCTCAGGGCCCTTTTAGTTATACTCCCCTAAGTTAAATAAAATCATAAATGAACCCTCAATTAAATCTTTTTAAGAACCTGAAGTTGATTTCCCCAAGCCATCAATACAACCTCTTCTTACACTTACCACACCATATTTTGCCACTCTCTATCTCTTAGCTTTGGTTACCTATGAAATGGATTTAATTATCCTATCTCCTCTTTTAGGATGAATACCCAGCTCCTAGTCATAATTGGTTCTCAAATATATATGAATCAAGACCAACTGATATCACATGTGTTCTCATGGGAGATTATTTTTTGCCCTCCCCAGTTTTCACCCATGTTCCCACCCCATATTCCATCCTGTTTCATATCCCTCATCCAATATTTCCACCTCTACCATCCACTTCATCTGTTTCCTCATCTTTAATAGCCTTGGTAAAAATTGGAGGGTAAATATGGATTTTTCCTATGAAATTTTTTTTATCTTAGGGACCCAAGATGGTATACCATGAGGATATGGACATCCATCTCCAAATAAATAGAGATACTAGTAGGATGAAAAGGGTGATGACCAAACCTCCACCCAAGATGAAGACCCCATTATGTGGAAAATAAATCAATACCTATTCTCCCTCACCAAGAGGAAGATTTAGATAGGAGAATAAAACATTAGATATGGCCCACTCTCTTTGGTATGTGTCACAAATTAGCTAACATAGAATCTCATAGAGGATTGTAAGGAACAAGTCAAGACATTAGAGACCCATGTTAGAAGCTTATTTTGAGTTGGCCTCATTAGTAAGGTGGATGTAACACTTAATGAATTATTTGTAGCCTTTGGAGAGATAACCATATCTATTTCAAAGGGTATTGTGCTATTCTATAGATAATAAACTTACCTAGGCCTGATCATCATAATTGACAACAAATTTAAGAAGATAAAAATGTTAATCAATAGGGGATGTTCCCCAAGCTAAAAATTATGCCCCTCATAGACCTCAATTTATACCATATGTTTATAGGGATCATGAATATTACATTATAGGATTGACTTAGGGATATATAAGATATAATTAGATCCTTGGATAAAATTAAGGACCTGATCCTTGCTTACTTAAAAGGATTTCAACATTATCATTCTCTTCCACCTCAATGGTATGATACTCAACATCGATGAATTTAGGGTCCACCTCAAACATTTCAAGTCATACATTAAGAGGAAGGTGATGAAAGTGAACAAGGATGGGGCCCAGTCTATTTTAGATTTTTCCACATAGTCCACCACCAACATTAGCCAAGTTAATATAGTGATGGTCTCTCTTGAGGACCCTATTAAGGCATATGCTAAATTATTGTCTCAAGATGATTTCATATTTAGGGATCCACCTATAAACCTAATCAATCTAGATAGAGATATAAATCTCATTACATAGGAACTGATAGCTCATCAAGATGCCTAGATGAAATTAAGAAATGATCCTCCCTAGGGTTCTAGATGATGATACTACCATCCCTCTTATGGTCATGTAATGGAAAGTTATTGTCATGTTTTATTTGTTATTCTCCATGTTTTCTCTTTTGGGACATGTATTTTATGGTTATATTTATTTTTACCATGATGGATTTGACTGGGATTCCATGAAAAATGGTAGTGGGTCCCATCTCACTCGTATATATGCTACTTTATAGAAGTATCATAAGGTTAATTTTTTTTTAATAGATGGCATGAATAATTAATGTACTTACATTTTTTTGTATATTATGGGTTTTGATTATATTATATTGTGCCTAATTTATGAATGACTTCAAATTTTGTGGTGAAAATGGGATAATATTAGTACTAAATGCTATGGTATGAGATTTGTCAATACATATGTCTAATCAAGAATTAGTAACATGTTATTCTAGTTGATTTTTGAATTTCTTCTCATTTTATAAGAATGTTATAAGTTTGCATGTATGTTAACTAAAATATTATAAATTTTTATTTGTATAATGAAGTTTTAGTAATTGACAACATGATATCTCCTTTGACACACTTGTCTACATGGCTATAGTTTGAGCTTATGTGAAACTCAACATACAATGGTGAAACTATAGCTAGGCTCATATTCAGTATTGAGCATTAAGTCTTACATATTCACACATAAATACTCATTTTATTATGTACCCTTCTACTCCTTTTTATGTTTCTTTAATATATGTTTTGAATCCAATTTCTTAAGTCCAAATTATAGATCCTAAGTTAATAGAGTGTTAGAATTTTATAAAAGATCAATTTATGTAGGGATTTATAGTATATGTGGAAAATATTAATATTATGGTGGTAATCACTAATCTATTGGAGACTCATTCAAATTAGGATATCTAATGGATCCCAATACATTCAATTTGTGCCTTGGACTGTTTCAACATCAGTCTTAAAATGAGAGTAAAAATTCCCATTATCTCTTCCTTGGTTTATTAGTGTACCCAATTTAATAGGTAAATTTTGAGGTTCCAAAAATAATATAATATGGAACTATGAGGGAAACTAATGCTTATAACCACATATTATACTCACCAAATAATATGGAGTCTCTTACATGTACTACTAGATCTAGGTCTGGTCCTGGTCAATTATTAATTATAACCCTGCATAATTATAACCCTATAGTTCCATAGAATAAATAGGTATATAAAAGGAAAACCAAGACCCTTAGAATACACATCTATTTTAACCACCCATTTCATAATATAAAACCATATACCTATGGCCAACCTCGCACCCATAGCATGGTTGGCCTAATCTTCTATTAATGTTCTTATAGTCATCCATGGCCTATCTAGAAACCTAGATAAATATCTTCCATGATTCACACCAAATGGGGGATTCACTACCAAAAATCATGTGACCTTATATAAAATAACTACCAAATTAATAAAACATTGATCATGTAGTTGTATCCTTTATGCTCTTTCCATTCACCCTCATAGACACTACTTATGACTAGTTTTTAAAACTACCTAAGAACTCTATTATAAGATGTGACTAGTTTAGCCATGCATTCCTATCCCAGTTCAAGAAAATTATTTACCCAAATATTTTTTACCAATAATTCTATAGTATAAAGATGAAAGTGAATGAGCCCATCATAAAAATAAATGGTACTTTTTATAAAATGTATAGTTAGGTAACCACACTATACAGAACAAATTCAAAACTAGTTTTGTAAATGTACAAGAATGCTTTGGACATTTAGACTAATATTTTATTATTCAAGGATCAAATTATAATGAATTTACCACTTACCTAGGATGAGACCATCAATATAGATTAAAAATTGAACCACCAAGGCTATTTTTTTTTAAATCATCCCAAATGTATTACAAAATTTACTATACATGAACCCTATCATCGATTCCAATAAAAATATACACATGCCACATATAATGACAATAACCAACCAGCTCCCCTTGAGACATGTTACACCAAACCAATACCTAGGCTTCCTTAGCCCTTTCAATGGTGAATTAGTCCCTCATGTCCAAGTATTAGCCCCTAATGTAAATAAATTACAAAGTATAATACCTAAAGATTTTACCAAGAATGAGTTATATGTCATCCAATGCATTGTGAAAAATATCAGTAACAAATTATTGGTTCTTTGTAGGTAGGTTGGAAACACTGGTAGGGAAAATTCCAATAAGAATTTTACCTAATAGAGATACAATTATCCCTTTAACCAATCCAATAACTATCCAGAGCCTCTACCCTTAAAACTACCTAAGTTTAATATCTATGAGTTGGCCTTACTAAACTAGTGTAAGTACATAACACTACTCAATAAGGAGAATTAGATTGTATTGAGTTTTATAATGCCTTTGATATTCTCCAAAAATATATTTAAGGATACGAGGTAGTTCATAACCACCTAAATATTTATAACTCATTTGATACCAATAGTACTCAAGACCTCTGAGCACTACCATGGTGTTAGAAATCCTTGAGTTACCTATTAAATAAGATAATTATCTTAAATAGGTCACTAATGAGGTGCATGTTTTTAAGTAGTAATAATAAAACAATTATACTCTTAGGAGTAAGGCATGAAAATGAAACCTTCTACATCTACTCCTCCAAATAATGGTTTGATCCCTCCTAAACCTAGAGATAAAAACTAGCCTCTACTTCTAAAATAAAATGTCCACAAACCTCCTATAGAAGTGTAACCTATTCCTATCAGGATGAACTATAACATAGTGATGTAAATTAATAAGATCAAAGTAAAAATCACACTAAATGAGATATCCCAAATCATAAATCAATGATACATCCTCCTAAATTATTTAATAGGTAAAAAAACTAGCCTAAGTAAAATACTACACTAACATACTAATACACAAAAATAAAGTTGAGGTCCCTCATTTCCTTTTCATAGTTTGGATTTTTGGTGTTAATCTACATAACCACTTAGTTGATTAGGACTATCAATAAACATCATGCCTACTTATATTTTTATAAAATCAATACTAACTCCTATCAAATATAATAAAATAGTAGTCTAAATAGATAAGTCTAAAGTTAAAGTCATAGGTGAATTCTTTAACGTTCATATGTGATTGGAGTCTAAGCCCCAAGTTTAAAAATTTATGTATATTTAGGTGGTATAAATCCTTGAATCATATGGGATACTACTCAAAAAATATTGGTCAAAAATTTTGAATGAGTATATGACCACATAATTCTCACATATGTGGCTACCTTGGAGAAGCATGGCCAACCAAATATTTATTGATAGATAACCTAGGATGAAACACATGATCATGAAATATAATGCCATAAATAAAAAAATAAACATAGTTTATTTTGACATTATAATTTATACTTTATTCCCATAACTTACTAAGGATAAGACTGTCAAAGATCCAAAATCATCAGGCTTATTCTCCCTATATTTTTATGAGGCCCATTCCAAGTAAGGTTCTAGAGTTGGGATTTTATTAATCAACCTAAAAGGAAATAAGTATTTTTCATCCTATAGGCTATAGTTCCCTTATACTAGAAACCTTGTGGAATATGAAGCCTTGTTCATAGGTATATAATTTTCCATAAATCACAAGGTCAAATAGTTAAGGGTGTATGGAGACTCTAAGTTAGTAGTCAACGAAATTAAAATTAATTTCTAATGAAATTTATCTTCCTTAAGGAAATACAAACACCAAGCATGGGATCTGATAAAAATGTTTAATACATTCAATTTCATCCATATTATTAGGTGAGATAACTATTTCTTATATTAGTTATCAACCTCTACTATGAATCTAGCTCCCTTAGATGACTCTGGGTTATAACATTTCTCTATAGAGCTCATACCATACCCTTTGTCCTAGAAAACATTGAAAATAGTTAGTCTTTTAGCAATGATCACCATATATTAGATTTATTAAATAATTTAAGAGTGTATACACATAATATTTTAAAAAATTTATCACTAACACACACTTTGTATCTTGTAGGAACCCATCGAGTCTCAATCTCTCTGAGTGCACACCTTAAGGGGTGCAATGGGAAAGGGGTAGGTAGACCATTGGTGTGTCATAAGATTTTTATCCTTTTTACCACTTTTCATCTACACACATGTCTCCCAAAACCATTTACCCTAAGCTTATTATTCTATTTTGTACCCATTTCAAACATTTATCATATCATTACCCTCTTTTGTCTTGCCTTGACCCCCTTTCATTAATTGAATATACTAGGTCATCTATGTCGACCCTCTATATTTTTCAACCTATGATCACTATTAGGGTCAACTATAATGACCCTATACTATATAGGGATATTTTTCACTTTTATTTATTTTTATCCCTTTGGTTGACCTAGCTCAAAACCTAGTGATTTATCTCCCAAAAACATATAGGGTTGACTAGGTCGACCCTATACAACTAACATATTCTAAAGGATTTAGGGCAATATCTGCCTATATATACAAGTTTATTTCCAACTATTTGAGAATATAGAAGAGAATAATAATAATTGTGAATTAACATCTACTTGTTGACCATTATACTTGAGGAATATAGCTTAGGGTTCCATACTTTCTCTGGAGATATGGATCTTCTCTCGTCGAGAAGTCTTTTGGATTCATAGATAGGTCATGTATCCTAGACCTGATTTGTCTTTATTATCCTTACATACCACAACAATCTCTTGTGAATCACCATGGCCAAGGGAGATATTGAGGCTTAGTGGGTTCATATTCATGGTAAGTATTCCTAACTTTATTTGTCCTTTTTAACAATAGATAGATAATGAATTTGTGCTTCTCTCTCATGCATTAGGATTCCATATACATTGATGTGAGTATATGTCTTATATACATGTTTAGTTTAATTTATTTTGTTTCTAACCCTAACTTTGTGCCACAATCTTTGGTGTGCACTAGATTATATTTACTTTTTTGTTATTAGATATAGAGTGAATATCAAAACATAGGACTCTTTTAGGGTTGTTGCATGATTGTGTTAGACTGTAGGCTTTGGAACCCTTCATAACATGGTGTATTATGATAAGTTATCCCCTAATCAAGTATAATTAATCCCCATATTGGTCATGATCCCAATTTAAAAATGTATTTAAAATTTAAAGTATAGGTATGATCTATCTTCTTTGAGTCAGGATTGATTTATAGACATGATGCATTTTTGATTGCATACATTCTAGTGAACCAAACGTGAATCCTATCCCACCATTGGTTGGATTGTCTTCACATTTCCACTTTTTTCTTAGTATTTTATTCACTTTGGCTTCACCTTCATAATACATTTTAGTGAGCCCAACATGAATCTTATCCCAACATTGATTGGATTGTCTTCACATTTCCACTTTCTTCTTAGTATTATCTTAACTTTGGCTTCACCTTCATAATGCATTCTAGTTAAAATGATGTGAAATAACCCTTTCTATATTTCTTCACTTATTTCATTATTTTTATCATATATTTTCCATACTTTTCTTAATTTTTGAATTACTTGAAAAAATTATCTTGTTTCAATTCACAATTTGTTATAGGCTTTTCAATTTTCCCTGTCTATTGTACGGGGTTGACTTAGTCAACCCTATACATATTTATATCCCCTATTCACTATATTGAATCAACCTAGTTGATTGTATACTAGTTTTAGACCTTGATCACTATATTGGGTTAACTCAATAAAACCTATACTATTTTTAGGCCCTATTTGTTGTGTTAGGTCGACCCAATCGACTATGTATTATTTGTCACTTCTTATCTCTTTGTTAGTTTTTACACCTCTATCTTGTATGGTTATCTATTCTTATTCTCATCATGATGACATATTTTTAGCCTTCTCTTAGATAATAAAATTTCATGATTAACTATTTGGATAATAACCTCACTTATTTTATTACTTTAGATGAAACTATCCACTTTCTTCCTTCCTCTTCTCCTAAACTATAACCAATAACTACACCATGTAATTTAGTTGAGGTCATTAATCCTAATCTTCCTCCCAATACCAATGTTGGGAATCATCCACCTACAAATAATCCTCCTCCCACCAAAACTAATAATCCTCTTCCTATCAATACTAGTACCCCACCTTCCAATCCACCTATTGATACAACTCAACTTCTTGCACATGTAGTTCAATAAATGAACATCATGCAAAGAACCAATCAATCTCAAATGATGAACATGAAAAAACATTTATTAAACATGACTAGTCAACCACCTCAATTCATCATGTCTCAACCAAATCCAAATTTTTTCCCTCCTCCTCTTAGAGATTCCAATGGGAATATCATCCTTCAACCTCTAATAAATAACAAAATGAATCAATATATTCAAAAGAAAATTTTAACCCCATTAATTACATCCATATATAGTTGAAACATTTCTCCAACTATCACATATAATGGTAATAAGGAACCTACTATATTTCTTATGTCTTTTGGTAATCTCTATAAGGAATGGATATGAGTTAACACCTTTGCTACCACCAAGCTCTTAGCCAAAACCTTTGTTGGTGATGCACTTGAATGGTACAAATAACTTCTTATACATTCCATCTCACAACTAGAGGATTTAGTTAATGATCTAGTGAAGGAATTCCAAAATGATGACCTTCCTAAAAATTACATTAGCCATTTCATCAATGCCAACCAACTTCCTAATGAATCTGCTCATACTTTCATCAAATGATGTAAGTCTCTTTCTCATAAAATGGACCATAACATCAATGATGATACTCTTTTAAAACCATTTTTCACTTCTCTTAAATCTCCCCTTCAATACAAATTTTGAATATTTTCACCTAAAAATTTAGAAGAAGCCTTAGACCAAAAAAAAATCAAGACTTGCTTATGAATCAATTTGAAACACCTAAAAACACTACTAAAGTAGCTTTCCAATCATCTTCTCATAACATTGATTCATACAAGTTTCCCCAACCTAAAAATGGATCATAAAATTTAACCAATTTAACCCCAACACACCCTCCCTTAAGTCTAGAACAACTTAAGACTAAATTTTCACCCTCTAAAACTATGAGCTTTGATCCTTCCAAACCTCTTCAAAAATGGTACAATCTTGATAAATTTTGTTGGTGGCATGATACTATAGGTCAATCTCATGAATATTGTCATGATCTTCACCATTTTCTTATTTTTTCCTTGCTTGATCCATATTCAATCTTGATACTCTAACAAAATAACATTATCAAAACTATCTTCAAGATTCTCAACATCAATCTCAAAAACCATAATCACATCAATATCAAATACCTAATGAACAAAAAAAATTATCCCATACCCATACCTCATCTGCTAATTTTTTTCAAACCATAGTTTATCCTTCTTCATAAACTAATAAGGACAGTATAGCTACCATGAACAACTTTAAACATATTATGGCATCCATTGAACCTCGACCTCTTAGGCCACATGAACCAAAGGAGTATTTAGTTTAAATATATACTCCAAAGCATATCATACATGGTCTTACTTTACCTCCTCATACCTCTCCTACCCATCATATGTAATATTCAACCTCATTAAAATCTAACAAACCAACACATTTGCATATCTCTGAATGAACCTACCAACCCAATGCAAGTCATTCTAATGGTTCAATGTTACCTCAATACACCTCACATGTTAGGGCATCTTGCGATGCCCATCCACATGTCCCTTCAAACTTTGGGGCAACTTGCAATGACCATCCCTACATCCACTTACTCATTGGGGTATCTTATTATTCCCACTCTTATTCTATAATGCATAATAGCAAACAAATTCAACTTCAAGAAACCTTTTGAGACTTATAGACTTGTATTTCACATGCTCATATTTGATACAAATGTTAGCATAGATCTTACTTGTTCATTTTATCTCATGTTGTTTCTTTATTTTTATGCACTTTATTTCTTTTAATTTCACTTTATAAGCATCATTATTTTCCTTTATGTTCTTTGGTTTTATTTCACATTAAATTTAGAATTTGCTTTCATTTTTGTCCTCATATATTTATTTATTTATTTTTATGTTATTATTTTCCTTAGTACCTTTATGATTATTTTTTCCCATTATTTATAATTCACCCTAGTGGGTTTCTCTTTTGTGAGTTTATAGTATAAGACCATGGATATGACCTGGCCCTACTCACAAAGTACCACCTTTGCTTCTTTTCATATTTTATTGTTTCATATTTTTATTTTTGGCACCCTCATGGGTTTCATTTTTATCAGTATAATATGGTGGATATGACCTATCCCTCATAAAATTGCCATTTTTTCATTCCTTTTATAATCAAAATATCACTTATTCTTGTTCTCAACTTTAACTTTTGCTTCTTTTTAATAAGATGGAATTTTCACAACAATATATGTTATCGTGTTTTCATCCCTTTCCCTCATTCTTATGATAATGAATCACTCTTTACTATAATTATATCCCCTCTTTCCCTTTCTCACATTTTTATTTATTTGAAGCAATTCAAATTTTTCCATGTGTCATTCCTCTTGATTCATTTTCTTTCACTCTACATTAGATAAAACAAAGTCGAAGTCAAGACAGAAATTTTATTTCAACTAGATTTATGAGACTCTTAGACCCCATACTCTTTTAAGTTATCTCTCTTAACAACCATGTCCAAATTATTCAAATGAAAGTCATCTTCAACATCCATGTTTAGTTCTCCAAATTCATATGGAGGACATATACAAAAATCCATCAAGAAAGTTAAAAGACAAATCATTTCAAACAAAAGGAAATGATATATAAAAGGAAATATAAAATCTTAAAATTCAAAGTCACACCAAAATACATGATTCCAAGGACATCTCCTATCTTTAATCAAAGCTTAAACTCCATAATTTGCCTCATATAGAGCCGAGGTCTTTTGGGGTGTGGTAGGCTAGTAGATTGGAATAGGAGAATTCAACAAACTATATGGTGTTACCTACTTTATCACATAAGTACCCAATCTTCATAGTATTCTGATGACTCTATAAGGGGTACTAAAGAATAGGAAACACATTGTGGTAAGGTTAGTCCATTTTATTTTTCATGCATTTATCCTTCATGGGATGATCTATATACTTCATTTGTTGACCTAAGACTTGTGTGGCTAAGAGAAGTTCTTCATAGTCCTTAAGTTTTAAAGTCCTCTTGTTTTGACAAACCTAATTTGAGTGTCTTGACTTTGATAAAGAGTTCTTATACCATATTTTTTCCTTCATTCTCCCCTCCACCCATTTTATTTTCCCCCCATGACAGACAAATTATGATTCCAAATATGTTTTACCTCTTTTATAATTCCTTCTTTTTCACCTCTTAAAAACATTATAGCATTATTTTGTTTCATTTTTATCCATCCTTAAATCAAAAAAACATGTCTAAGCAACTATGGATTACATTATTACACCATGTATTTACCATACCACCTCATTATCATACTAGTCATGTCATTATGTGGTTGTGTTTTCTGACATTGTATCTTAGAACAAGCAATAAGTTTGAGTCTTCATCCTTTAGAGATTTGTATTTTTATTTCTCCATCATGTTATTATTTTATTTTTATGGAATTAACTTATCTTCCATATGAAATTTGTCATTATTACACGTTTCTCTTTATGTATGCCATCTTCATGTTTGTCTCACATCTTCAATTACATTTCATTTTTAGCCTTTCATGTTTTTATTTTTGCCTATCTTACATAAGCTTAATTTTCCCTTTCTTACATATCTTTGTTCAAATTTTATTGCATTGATATTTAATTTTTCATTCACATTTTACATTATTCTTAACTTGATTTAGTATGTTCTACATTCCTTTTTTCCATTTATGTTTGGCATGCTTTCCAATATGATTTATTGTTGCTACAATAATTTGTCATTTATTTGCCATCATTTGTCATTCATTTTCCATCTGTTTATAATTTATTTTCCTTTAATATTTTAAAACCTTTCCTTAACAATCCTAATCTGACATTTTTCCTAAAAACTTTGTTTCTACAATCATATCCCTATCTTCTTAAAATTTTAATTTTTGGTTATTTTTTGCACTAACTTCTACAGGTTCACCTAGTGTTCTTCACATTGGACACATTCACTTCTATTGTAGTCTAATTATTTATCTACATTACTAAGGTAAGTAAATATATGTGTTTTTAAATTTTATCCTTTCCTTTATCTTAGTTACTTCTTATTGCATTTACTTAGCATCAGCATTATGTGTTATCATGTTCTATTCTTGAAGCATGATCCCAAGTTGTCCTTGCATGACACATGATGAGATTTAATTGGATCATATGTATACACATAACATTTTAAAAATTATCACTTACTCAAACTTTATATCTTTTAATAACCCATCAAGTCTCAATCTCTCTGAGTTCATGCCTTAAAGGGTGCACCGAGAAAAGGGTGAATAGACCATTGGTGTTTCGTAAGATTATTTTCCCTTTGGCCACTTTCTATCTACACAATTTTCTCCAAAAATAATTTAACCTAAGCTTATTATTCTCTATTATACCCATTCCAAACATTTTTCAAATCATTACCCTCCTTTTTTTATCTTGACCCCCTTTCACCAGTTGATTGTACTAGGTTGACTAGGTTGACCATGTATAGTTTTTAACCTCTAATCCTATATAGGGTTGACTGGGTCAACCCTATACTCTTTTGGGATATTTTTCACTTGGATTTTTGTTATCCCTTCATTTGACCTAGTGATTATCTTTTGAAACCATACATGGTCGACTAGGTCAACCTTGTACAGTTGAAATATTTAGAAGGATTTAAGGCAAGATATACCTATATATACAAGTTCATTTCCAACCATTTGAGAATAGAGAAGAAAAAAATAATAAGTGTTAATTTACATCTACTTATTTACAATTATACTTGAAGAATAAAGATTATGGTTTCAAACTTTCTTTAGACATACAAATCTTGTCTTATGGATAAGTCTTTTGGATGTATAGATAGGTTGTGTAGCCTAGAGATGATTTGTCTTTTTTATCCTTACATACAAAAACAATCTCTTTCAAAACACCTTGTCCAAAGAAGAAATTGAGGATCAGTGGGTTCATCTTCAAGGTAAGTATTCCTAACTTCATTTTTCCTTTATAAGAGTAGAGAGATAATGTAGTTATGTTTCTCTCCCATGCATTAGGATTTTGTATACATTGAACTGAGTATATGTCTTCTATGAATGTTTAGTTTATTTTTTTTTGTTTCTATCCCCCACTTTTTTCCATAATCTTTAGTGTGCACTAGATTACATTTACTTTCTTATTATTATATATAGAGTGAATATCAAAACCTAAGACTCTTTTAGGGTTGTTACATGATTATGTTAGACTGTAGGGTTTAGAACCCTTCCTAACATGGTATATTTTGAAAAGTGATCCCCTCATCAGGTCTAGCAGATCCCCATATTGGTCATGATCCCACTTAGCAAATGTATTTCTAATCAGAAGTGTAGGTATGCTTTAGCTTTTTCAAACTAGGATTGATTTATAGACATGATCCATTTATTATTGTATATGTGGACAATATTGATATTTTGGTGGTAATCACTCATCTCTTAAAGACTCATTAAAATTAGGCTATCTAATGGATCCCAATACATGAAACTTATGAATTAGACCATTTTAACATTAGTCTTAAAATGAGAGGAAAAATCCCCTTAACTCTTCCTTGGTTTCTAAGTCTACCTAATTTACAAGTAAATTTTGAGGTTCCAAAAAGAATATAAAGTGGAAATAGGATGGAAAATAATTCTTAGAACCCCATATTAGACTCCCTAGATAATATGGAGTCTCTTTCATGTACTACTAGTCTAGGTCTGGTCCTGATTGATTATTAATTATAACCCTATAATTTCATAGAAGAATTAGGTCTAGAAAAAGAAAACCAAGACCCTTGGAATCCCCATCTTGTTCAACCACCCATTTCATTATATAAAACCATATACTTATGGATAACCTCACACCCATGGCATGGTTGGCTTGATCTTCCATTAATATTCTTAGAGTCATCCATGACCTATCTAGAAACCTAGATAAATATCTTCCATGAGTCACACCTAATGGGGGATGCACTACCAAAAAACATGTGACCTCTTATAAAATAACACTCATGCTCCTAAACATTGATCATGTAGTTATATCCTATATACTCTTTCCACTCACCCTCATGGACACTACTTATGACTACTTTTTAAACCTACCTAAAAAATCTATTTTAGGATGGGACTAGTTTAGCCATGCCTTTCAATCCCAATTTAAGAAAATTATTTACCCAAACATTTTTTACCAATAATTTTATAGTATAAAGAGGGAAGTGAAGGATCCCATCATAAAAATCAATGGTATATTTTATAAAATGTATAGTTAGGTCACCACACTATACATAAAAGATACACAACTAGTTTTAGAAATGTACAAGAATTATTTGGACCCTTGGACTATTATGTTATTATGAAAGGATCACATTATAGTGGATTTACCACTTGCCTAAAATGAGGCCATCAATATGGATAAAAAATTGAACCCCCAATGCTATCTCTTTTAAACCATCCCAAATGTATTATCAAATTTAATATACTTGAGCCCTATCATCAATGATAATAAAAATATACCCATGCCACATTTGATGCCAATAACCAACCAACTCTGCTTGAGACATGCTACATCAAACCAACACCTAAGCTTCCTTATCTTGATCAATATTGAATTATACCCTCATGTTCACTACCAGGTATTGGCCCTTGATGTAAATAGCTTATAGAGTATACCTAAATATTCTACCAAAAATTAGTTAGATGCCATCTAATGCATGGTAGAAAAGCTCAGTAACAACTTTTTGGTTCTTTATAGGTAGGTTGAAAAAACTGGTAGGGAAAATTCCAACAAGAATTTTACCTAAAAAAAATACAATATCCCTTTAACCAATCTAATAACCAACCAAAGCCTTCACCCAATAAAATAATTGAGTTTAATATCTATGAGTTAGCTTTACCAACCTAGTGTCAAGCGCATAACATTACTCAATAAGGAGAATTAGATTGTATTGAGTTTTACAATGCCTTTGATATTCTCTAAAAATATATTTAAGGATATGAGGTAGTTCCTAACCACCTAAATATTTCTAACTCATCTGATACCAATAGTACATCAAGAACTCTGAGTATTACCATAGTGTTATAAACCCTTGAATTACCTATTCAAGAATATAATTATCTTGAAGAGGTCAATAATGAGCTGCATTTTGTTTTAGAATAAATTAAAAAACAATTATACTCTTAGGAGTGAGGCACAAAAATGAACCCTTACTACGTCTACTCCTCCAAATAATGTTGTGATCCCTCTAGAACTTAGATCTATAAACTAGCCTCCACCTACAAAATAAAATGGCCCTAAATATTCTATATAAGTGTAACCTATCCCTGTCATGATGATCTATAACATAGTGGAGTAAATTAATAAGATCAAAGTAAACATCAAACTACATGAGATATCATAAATCACCAAGTAATGAGACCTCCTCCTAAAGTATTTACTATAAAAAATAGCATAAGTAAAATACTACACACACCAACGTACTAATACACAAATACAAAGTTGAGCTCCCTCCTTTCATTCTCACAATTTGGCTTTTTGGTAAGAATTTACACACGTGCTTGGTTGATTTATGAGTCTCAAAAAGCATCATGCCTACTTAAATCTATAAAAAAATTGGGACTAATTCCTATTAAATATAATAAAATAGTATTCCAACTAGATGAGTCTGAAGTTAAAATCATATATGAACTCTTTAACATGCACATGTAATTGGACTCTGAGCCCCAAGTACAAAAATTTATGAATATTTAGGTGGTATAGATCCCTGAAGCATATGGAATACTACTAAAAAATAACTATTCAAAAAAATTTAATGAGTATATGATCACATAAGTCTCACGTATGTGGCTATCTTGGACAAGTATGGCCAACCAAATCTGTATTCATAGATAACCTAGGATGAAACACCTGATTATGAAATATAATTCCATAAATTTTAACAATAAACATAGTTTATTTTGACATTAGAATTTAAACTTTGTTCTCATAACTTGCTAATGGTAAGACTAACAAAGATTTAAAATCATCAAGCTTATGGTCATTATATTTTGATGGGGTCCATTCCAAGCAAGGATCTAGAGTTGGGATTCTATTAATCAACCCAAAAACAAATAAACATTTATCATCTTATAGGCTATAGCTCCCCTGTACTAGTAACCTTGTGGAATATGAAGCCTTGATCATAGGTCTATAATTTTCCATAAATCACAAGGTCAAATAGCTAAGTGTGTATGGGGACTCTAAGTTAGTAGTCAAAAAAATTAGAAGTAATTTATAATGTAATTTATCGTACTTAAGGAAATATAAACACCAAACATGGAATTTGATATAAATGTTTAATGCATTCATTTTCATCTATATCCTTATGTAAGAGAACTAGGTCATAGATTAGTTATCAACCTCTACTATGAATCTAGCTCCCCTAGATGACTTTGGGTTGTAACACTTATCTATAGATATCATACCATGCCCCTTTATCATTGACAACATTGAAAAAAATTAGGTTTTTAATGATGATCACCATATATTTGATTTATTAAGCAATTCAAGAGTCTTTAGTTACATTGTTATATATGAAACATATAGAGATAATCCCCAAGACAAGGATTGTGATGAATATGGTATCATGAACATGAGATAAAATTATATCCCAAAGGGTGTGATTCTTCTTTAAATAGTGTTCAAATTGGATAGGTTATTGCATATACTGGAGAAACAATCTTACATCAACTAATGATTGCAAAAAATAAACTTGGCATCCATTGAACAACCTAGAGATGTTAACATTGGTCTTGATTGTACTAAATACAAATTAGAGTATCTTATGAATTTGATTCTAAAATATAGAGACATCATTTGTATGGGTATGTAAAGACCTTGAGATAAATGACCCAAGTGTAATAACATACACCATCCCCATTAAGCAAGGGAAGAAACCATTTAGGTAGAGTAAATGACATTTAAAACCTATCTTTGATCCACTTATGCACATGAAAGTTCACAAATCACTCTAAATAGGAATTATTAGCCCAATTTTCAATTCTACTTGGGTCACCAAACTCATTCTTGTTCAAAATAAAAATGGGGAGATTAGACTGTGAATTGATTTGAGTAATCTTAAATGATATTTAGATAAAGATAATTATTATTTTCCCTCCTTAGATAAAGTGATACAGATGGTAAGTGGATCTAAGATGATATCCTTTATAGATGTATTCCCAGTACATAATCAATTCTTAGTGCACCAACAATACAGAGTCAATACTACCTTTATGAAAAAGTGGGGAACATTTGCCTATAATAGGTTTCCATTCAACCCAATTAATATAGGAGCCACTTTATAGAAGTTTTTGGATTTTGATTTTGAAGGCATAATTATTAAATGCATAATAATATATATAGATTATCTAACTATATTTTCAAAATGTAGGTTTGACCACATTCACCACCTACAAAAAATTGAGATATGTAGAAGGTATGGTATTTACCTTAACCCAAATAAATGTGTCTTTGAAATTATGGAAGGTAATCTCCTTGAATACATTATCGTAAAGAATAAATCTCTGTTAACCCTGAATGAGCTAGTGTAATTTTGAAATTACCTCTCCCTAATAGTAAGCAAGAAATGAAATCATTCTTTAGGAAGATTAATTTTGTACGCATGTTTATATATGGTTTTTCTAAGATTGTTAAAACTTTAGACACTATGTTGAAATAGGAATTTAAATTGGAAAGGACACCCACAACCAAATAGGCCTTTCAATAAATTAAGAAGATCATCATGTAAGCACTAGTTTTGATCAGCCTATATTATGTTAAATATTTACACCTCTACTCCTTCACTTTTGAGCATACCATTACCATCACGCTAACTCAAAAAATCAATGAAGAATAACATACTATATACTTTATGAGTGTGAATTTGAAAGATGTTGAATTGAATTAATCCACCTTGGATAAACATGCTTACACCTTAGTAAAGGCCATGAATAAGTTTTAGTACTATATTATTAGAAATAAGGTGCATGTCATTATCCCTGACCTAACCATAAATCTCACGTTAGGATAAAATAAATAAGGGAATTAGAGGTCAATGGATGTCCATGATACAATAATATAACCTATAAATTAAGCCTACCAAAGTGGTAAGAGGTCAAGGCTTTACTTATTTAATCATAAAAGTCTACAATAGATTAACTATAATACATCTTAACTAATTTGAGATGAGTAGCCAAGAATGGAATGATCTGAAAATCCATTATCTTTTTTATGGGAACCCCTTAGGGAATAGAAAATCCCAAAATATATATTTCAAACTACTGGCAAGTCATTATATGCTAAAAAGAGGGGTGATATATCAAGATAACTATGAAGGAACATATCTTTTGATGTATTTCAAGAGAAGAAGCCAATGAAGCTATGACTAACTTCCATGAAAAATTGTGTAGTGACCACCCCTCAAAAACAATAATGACATATAAAATTATTAAACCTAGGTATTATTGGCCCATTGTCTTTAAAGATGTGCATGACCATGTCTAGAATTTTCATGAATGTTGGACCTTTGACAAGAGAGAGACCCATAGGGTGTTTCCATTCTAACTCATGATATAAGAGTATCCCTTACCCAATGGGGACTAAATTTTATTGGAGTTATCAATTCCAACTCCTTAGCTAACCACAAGTTCATAATTATTATGAATAACTATTTTATAAGGTGGACAAATGATATAAATATTAGAAATAACATGACTAATGAAGTGATAAATTTCCTTGAAGAGAATGTAACCACATAATTTGGCATACCAATATAGTTATTCTATTATAATGGCCTTGATTTCTTGTCATCTGAACTAACTAAATGGGCCTATCAAAATAATATCACCATATGGTCCTCTTCTAATTATTATTTATAGGTAAATGGGTTAGTTGAGTCCAATAATAAAAACTTTATGGATGCAATCAATATTTTTTATAATAAGTGACCTAAATATTGGCACTCATTATTGAAGTATACACTCTGGGATGACCACACCATATAAATGAGGGCCCTCTAAAGTTGATCTGAAAACTGAAAACGCAAGTGAAGCAAATTCAAACAACTCACTTTTGCATTTAAAAGATCTTTACCATTCCCAACTTTTTCTTTAAATTTTGCATAAAGAATTAAAACTAGAAATAAAATGAAGATCAAAATTATTAAATAGTAGAGAAAAATTAGAAGAAATCACCAGCAGATTGATAACAGAGTTCAGCTTCAATAGCCTACGTCTCTGGGTATGTTCGAAGTGAGGACCATTTCCATTAATTTATGCATCAAAATTGCTTAAAAATTAAATTCAAGTCTTCAATTCACCTTCCTTGATCTCTGCTTGCCTATATAATTATCTCTCAGACCTAAAAATAAAGGCCCAATGCCATACAAAGCATTAATTAATCTCTGACCTTCTTAATTATCCACACACAGTTGGTTGTCTAATACCCTTCAAGTGGAAATTTGCCCCTCTTGTATCACTTTCAAGCTCATGGCTCAAGCGGTCAAGGGCTTATCCTTTTGGATGAGAGGTCCTGGGTTTAAGGCATTGGCCTTCCTTTTGGGGTGCTTTTGTCTTATCATTTATCCCACATTTGCGAGTTTACAACTGTTTATAACCTTTTTAAGGCTTGGTGGTCCCCATAATGAATGCCAATGTCCCTTTTTGGAGGGAGACTTAGGTGCTAAAGGTAATCCTAGCACCTAACTTAGGTTGTCATTAGAAAGTGTGTGAGCACATGGTCTTGGCATGTTGGCAAGTGATCATGGTGTGTTGGTAAGTGGTCTTGACGTGCTGGCAAGTGGTCTTGATATGTTGCGTGGCAAGGTATGAAAAGTCTTATTCAAAATGGAAAATAATTATCCCACATTAGTGGGGTTTGAGGAGCCTTGGTAACATAAATACAATGTTGTAAACAATGACATATGAAGTATAAGAGGCTAAGGCACCCCTCTATAAGAGTGTGTTGACCCTCATTGAGGGCCCCCAGTGAGCAAGTAATGGGGCCCACAAATCCTCATATGACTGCCTGTCAAAGATTGGAGGATAAAACAAACACCAAACCAATTTTTTTTACACCAATTCATTTTTCCACGTGTCAAATGGTTATTGGACCACTTGGTGTGTTTAAATAGTGCCACGTCAGTTTTCAACACCTACAAATCACTTGTCACAAGAATACTTCAGCAAGCTTTATCTCAAGCATCTGAAATCCATTTTGCATTCCAAAAGAAGTGTCAGAAAGCTCTCGATGAACTCTATGATATGAAAATGATTCAACTAGAATTTGAAGACTTTCAAAAATGAAACGATACATGGATCCACCTGGATCACTCCTCCCCACTGGGGACTTTTGGACCTATGAAAGTTGAAATTAATTGGTAATGAGGTGAGGGTATTTCTCCCTCACCCTTCCAGCTTCCATCCATTTGGCCTTATTTGGGTGCATCCCTTTTAGACCAACATGAAGATATTCAACATCACCTCTTCGTGAAGTCCACACATTCCTATCAAGAATAGTATCTTCCTGTAATTTTGTTAGATATTCAAGAGAAAAACATCAACAGAAGGAATGGATACACTTTCATCATAATCAATTATCATTGGAGGCTCATATAATTTTAGATTTTCCACATTTACAACTAAATAAATCTACATGTAAGATGTTAAATCTAACTGGAAAGCATTTGTACCAATATTTTCCATAATCTGAAAAGGACCATACCAGATTGGTTTCAACTTTTTACCTTCACCTATCAGTCTTTCATTACTGATGTGAAGCCATACCAGATCACCTACAACAAATTGGTGATCAACATGATGTTTGTCACGTCTGGCTTTATACTTGGCTTGAATTTTCTCCAATTGAGTACGAATAGTCTGATGTATGAGTTGTATTTGTTCAATGAACTTCTTAGCTTGAATGGCTTCTTTTGGTTCACCAATAGTTGTATCCTATCCATAGCAAACATCTAGAGGATATTTAGGCAAGTATCTATTACAAACTTCAAATGGATATTTCATAGTAGAAGAATGAAGTGCCCAATTATATGCATGTTGTATGTAACACAATTGTTCATCCCATAACTTTGGATGTTTATTACTATAACCCCTAAGCAAATGTACCACAGTTCAGTTCACAACCTTTATTTACCCATCGGTTTGCAGATGAAATACATTGCTCTTTTTTAATTTAGTGTCCATTAGTCCCCACAAAGTTGACCAAAAATCCCTAATAAATCAAGAATCTTGATCAAAAATGATTGAAGTAGGCAAACCAAAATGAACCCATATATGTTTAAAGAACAAGTGTGCAGTGCCTTCCCCAGTAATTTGTTTAGTGTAAGGAATCAAAACACACATCTTGATAAATATATCCATAACCACATATAAATAGTCATGTTTTCTTTGTTTCATAGGCAAATCCCCCACAAAATCCATGGAGGTACTTTCCCATGGGTGAGTAGGAACAGGTAGAGAAGTGTAAAGTCCTAGTTTCCTATTACTAGGTTTGCTTGTGGCACAAAGAGTATATCCCTTAATATATTTGGCAACATGTTCCTGCATACAGGGCTAGTAACAATACATTTTCAAATGTGCAATTATTTTAGCAACTCCAAAATGACCACAAATAAGAGAAGTATGTGTTTCTCTAATCATGTGCACCCTCTCATTTTGAAGTATACAAAGTTTACCCAAATGATACAAAAGATCATTGTGTACATGATAGTCCAATTTTTCTACTTGTCTACTACTCATCAAGTCTTTATAGACATCCTAAAAATCAAGATCATTAACATATTTTTATTTATAACTCTCATGAGACAAAGAACCATGTTGTAAAAGAATAGATGCAACAACCATAAGAGGCCTAGATAGCATATATGTAACCTTATTCTGAATACCTTTTTTATACTTAATCACAAGATGAAATTGTTGTAAGAAAACCATCCAATGAAAATGTCTAGACTTTTGTAGCTTAGTTTGTGATTGGAGATACTGTAAGGGCTGATGATCTATATGTATTATTGTTTCTTTTACCATTAAGTAATGTTTCCATTTTTTGACACTTTGAACCAAGGCATACAATTCCTTATCATAAGTGGGATATTTTCTTACTGCACTTGTGAAAGTTTTAGAATGGTATCAAATTGGTTTCTTACCTTGCATTAAAATGGCTCCCATAGCATACTCACTTGCATTCGTCTCGATCTCAAATGGTTGTTTTATATCAGGAAGTGCCAAGATCAGAGCAATACTTGTCTTTTCTTTCAAAGTGTCAAAGGCTTTTTGATGTTTGCCTCCCCATTGAAAGACCTATTTCACACTTGTCAAAGAATGCAAAGGTGATGCAATATATGAAAATTGAGCAATAAACTTTCTCCAAAATTGTATTGCACCAAGAAAAGTTCTAACTTCAGTTGTATTAGTGGGTGTAGGCCAATTAACAATGGTTGTTACTTTTGCAAGATTTTCAATTCACCATGTCCTATAATGTAACCCAAGTATATCAAAGAGGTCTTGCCAAATTCGCATTTTGACATTATTAAATAAAGTTTTTCCCTTCATAATGTATCCATGACTTTCTTAATGTGGATCACATGCTCTTCCCAAGACTTTCTAAAAATCAATATATCATCCAAGTAAACTATAACAAAATCATCAAGGAACTGTCTAAAAATATCATTCATCAATCTCATGAATGTAGTCGGGGCATTACATAACCCAAAAGGCATAACAAGCCATTCAAACAATCCCTATTTGGTTTTGAAGGCGGTTTTCCAAACATCACCTTCACTAATTCTTACTTGATGATATCCACTTCTCAAATCTAACTTAGTGAAATAAATAGCATGTTTTAATTAATCCAATAAATCATAAATATGAGGAAGAGGGTAATGATTCCTAATAGTAATTTTTTTTAAGGCACGAAAATCAACACACATTCACCAAGTTCCATATTTCTTTGGCACCAAAGGAATTGGCAATCCAACAAGAGATGAACTTAGATGAATAATACCTCTATCTAGTAAATCCATTACCTATTTTTTGATTTCCTCATTTTCCACCACTGATAACCTGTACATGCCAATGTTAGGGAGAGGATAATTATATAATATTTGAATTTCATGTTGAACTCCCCTTTTAGGGGGCAAACCCTTAGGATCCTGAAATACATCATCATAAGTAGAAATGATTTCAACCAATTCATTCTTGTGTTTAGGATCACAATTTTCCAAAGCCTAAGAATATTCTTTTTCCTTAGACTTAATCAACATGAGAAAAAAAGTCTTGCTTGAATTAACTAGTCTTTTCATTTGCCCTACAGTAACCAAGGAAAGACTTAGTTTAATGTGATGTGCTCTGACTATATATTTAATGCCATCCTTAAAAAGCAAGTACATATTCTCCTCTCTATAAAATATTTCTTTTCTATCATAAATATATGGGCTTCCCAAGACAATCCCACATATGTTCAATGGGACAACATCCAACTCAACCTCATCTACAAACTTGGATGTGATGGCAAACCTTAGTCTACAAGTTTATGACACTTTTAGCTTCACATTGTCACACATCCAACCTAGTGGATAAGGCTTCAGATGGGGATTGGTTTGTAAACCTAACTTCTTAACAACCTCTTCAAAAATTAAATTTGCTTGTGAACCACTATCAAATAGAGTGTCAATCTTATTATGTTTTAAAACAACTCTAATGTGTAAAAATTCATTTCTTTTCTTATCAAAATGCACAGAATTTTTTTTAGAAGAAGATGCGTCATTTGATGACTTAGTGCTAGAAACTAAAAGAGAAGAATCTTTATGCAATCCCATAGCTGTGATCTTAGTTTCATCACTTGAATCTGAACCTAAGTCCTAAATCATGGCATTAGTCTTCTTTTCTTTCTTTTGAAACCTTTTAGACCTTAACTCAGGGTGTAGTTTCCAACACTTAGACTCATCATGATTTTTCTTGTAATGATTACAAAATGGTTTTCCTTCTTCTTTTTTAACAATAAAAGTGGATTTTTGTTTACCCTTACTTGATGAACTTTCCCCTTTGGATTTCCTAACATTAGATTGCTTACTTTTAACTTTAGGAAGAGATTCTTTTGATTGTTTTCCTCTAGCCTCTAAATGAGTAGCTTGTACACATACTACATCTAAATTAGTGGGATTGAACATAAGAATCATATGTCTTAAGTAACTATGTAGCCCACCTATATATTTTAGCAGTGTTTCTTGTGTGTAAAGAGGAACATTCAAAAGTAAAGCTTTTTTCCTAAATTCCTATGTATAATCTTGAACATTTTAGCCTTTTCCTTGTCTAAAAATTTTCTAATCCATCATGTCTTGTTGCATTTAGCCTAAAGGATAAAATTGCTTTTTGAGTTCTTCAACAAATTCATTCCAAGTAGAAATTGAGTTACCTTTTTCAAGCTCAGTTTCCTTCAACTTACTCTCCCACCAGATGAGAGTTGTGCCTCCCATACGAAGAGTAGCCAAATGAATTTTTCATTCATCCCCTATAATCTTTTGGACCCTGTAATAAATTTCTATCTGCTTGACCCAATTATCCAACTTTTCAGCATTAACTTCACCATTAAACATTGGTAATTCAAACTTAATATCCAATTTAAGTGAAGGGAGAGATTCCACAATTTTTTTACCATCATCTGATGAAGGTTTTTTGGTTTCCTTACCTTTCAATTCTTGTGAATCACCTTTCTCATTCTCAGATTTCTTTTGTTTGTCATGGTATAATTCCTCAACCATGGTTCTCATCTTCGTAAAATCTTGGTACAAAGCTTTTTCAAATTCCATCTCTTCTTCAGCAATCCTTAAAGCATGCCTTGAGCCAATCTCCAGATTATACTCAATGAGTTTTCCTTCACCCTTTTGGGATTTAGACCTTGTCAACATACACTAGTAATCAATGTTAAATAACAACTACTCTGATACCAAAAATCTGATCTGAAAATTGAAAATGCAAGTGAAGCACATTTGA
>JARHVA010009975.1:162500-237918 GCA_037957365.1 Torreya grandis
TCTCTAGTTTTATCAAAATGGTTTCAATTGTTTATCTTGATGATTTAAAGTGAAGGTTAGTAATTTTGGTTTTTAAACATTGGAAAAAAAATTCCTCGCATAATCACCATTTTTTGTGACCAACACATACATTTTCATAGAAGGGAATGGGACCATTGAAAGACAAATCACAAAAAATTATCCCTTTATTAGACCATACTCATTTTAAATATCTTGGCAACATTTTATATCACAATATTTAATATTTTATTTAAGTCTTGACAAATTCCATCTATTTTTATTTAATATATTACATGAGTTGTTTGTTTTGAAAAGGCTAGTTATGTTGTGCTTTTGAAGTGTTTTCATACTTTATCACTTTATGGGTGCTAACATTTTCCTCTCAAAAAATATATGAATAATTTAGATCCTAGAGTCATTCTTGATTCCAAATATCACCCTCCCAAGGGCTATGTTTTGATAGGTAAGCATCCCTTTATTTTTGAAACACCATTTGAATGACTTCTCCTTTTATACATTTTCTAAGTCTTATAATTGTTAGAATTATCATAGGCTAAAAAGTCATAAAATAATTAAATATCACCACATATACTAGTACACAAAGAGTTGTCAAAATTTTTAGAGGCCTAAGAGGTCCAATATAATCATAGATCACCATGTGTATTGATACACCAAGAGTTTTTAGAGGCCTAGGAGGTTTGATCCAATCAAATATCACCACATGTACCTATACACCCAAAGTTGTTATAGTTTTTAGAGGCTTGAGAGTCCTAATCCAATCATATATTTATATGTGTAATTTAACACATGGAGAATTGATTTTGTGTCAAAAATACCACCCCTTTGCACCATGGTACATGTAACACTTAGCATGATTCAAATATATCTAGGGTTCGATGAGGACCAAAGTTGGGAGTGTGTCCACCACACTCTCTACATTTATTTTCCCCTTTGGGTAGTTAAAAATTCATCATTTGGAAAGGTCCTATTGCTTTTATCCAATCCAATTAAAGCTAATTATAAATAAAATCAAATCTAAACAAAACAAAAAAAATGTCTTTTCTAAAATCAAACCATTAACTCAAAGATTAATTCACATACCATGAGCCACTATTGCCATTAATATAAAAATATCTCAGATCCCTATAAGGTCTAATCAAAATTGAGTTCACCATTATTTTGTGTGCCTTATTAAAATCATTCAAAGCCCTTTGTTGAGTCAATCCTGAAGCTCTAAGTGCATCCCTATAAAATTCATGGACAACCAAAAGAAGAAAAATTATTAATTATGACATCCACATCTAATCCCAAGATAGAATAAGATTTCATGGATACTAAGATCTTAGATGGAATCACTTGCTTCAAACACTATAATGAAATATTCAATGTAATTGAATATATTTAAAGGCCCATTAGCGATGATGATTTAGAGGATGATAATGTATATTTTGTAGGTGACCTAATATCTCTCAAAGCCTGAACCCTACACAAATTTATGTCCAATTTAAATTATTCCCATGTTTCAATATATTCACAAATCTAATGTGGACATCCAAGTGCACCAATGAAATCATCCATTCACCAAAAAAGGGGTTCTAAATTATGATATCCTTGGGCCCACCTTCAATGAAATTTAAAACATCCTTAATTCTAACATTCTATATGACATATAAGTAACCACTACATGAAGACCCACATCATCCATGAGAACCTAAAGGATTGGTTTGAGGACATTGACTATTAGGTTAATAAGGAATACATCAACTCTTATGCTATCAAGACCTTTAGAGAGAAAGTGTAGATGGGCATGCTATTATTTAACCTCCTATAAGGGGGAAGTGGCATTGTGCATGTAAATAAATATTAGGTTCCTTTATAATCATCATCTTCAAAGGGAAGTGGGCCTTATCTCTCAAGGACATCATCACTTTTAATATATCACATTAGGTCCCTAGGGTTTGCACCAAGAGTAAATTTTACATGATGTAGTATTTGATTAATTCCACTTACACCACCCTTGAATTAAAGATCATGGTTTTACCAAATTAAGACCTAAGGGTTACCTAATCTATGTTTTATTCATTTAATTATATATTCATCACTTCATACACCACATTTGGGGAGTTTTTTGATCACTATTATGTCCTTGTGTACCTAGATATCAATAAAATTCCTATGTCAAGGCCATTAGAGGAAATGAGAGATTTCATCCTAGCCATTAGTTTATATAAGTACTAATGGGACCATATGATCACTAGGGCATAATATTTTCAAAGACCTCCATTCAAGTTTACCTACCTCTATTTGGACTGACTGGTAGACAATGAGATCACCTTTCAACTCATTAATGGCATAACTAGTTTCTACCTTAGTAGAAGACATAACTACTATACCTTATTACCCATCATCATAGAGATACATGATTAAAATACATTCCCTACCCTTCATGCCATGGACATATGTAAATACTCTTTCAGTCTCCCAAAAGATGATGATAGACAAAGGGATCCTCAGGGCAAGGTGAAGTATCATGTGTGTATACACTTCATTTCAATCACTTACATGTCTAAATTTCAATCAAGAGTGACTTTCTATAATCACATGTAAATTTAATCAAAAAATACCAAAAAACCCAATTTACCAACTTAATTATCATTTTCACCCAAAATTATAGTGACACATCCCTAATAAGAGCAATAGATCTTATTGCATCATTAATCTTATCTAACACATCTTGAATTAAACCAGCCCTTTGCAAGTGTTATTACTAGAAAATTAAATGAATATTTGACTGACAAAATAACATTACAAAGGTTACCATTATTATGATTATTAGTTAATCACCTTTATTAATTAGCCTAATCATTCCTCTAATGGAAAATTTCATGAATTTGGAATTAAATCTTTTCCTAAGATCAAATTTGAATTATTGCTTCATGTAGATAATGTCACTCAAGGAAGTCAATGGGAAAGAGGAGTAAAATCAAGCTATTACACCCCTCTTACAAACTATTCCTCTTACACCACTCTTACACACTCTAAGAGGACCAATGACTACACTTTTATTCTAGCATGCCTTCCACACTAGGTATTAAATGACATATCTTATGCACTCCATGTGTGTGATCATGAGTTTGAAGACTCATCCTCCAACATTGATCTTGATCTTAGATCAATGCTTCACAAATATCTAAAAATTATATATATATATAAGGACCTTTGGCTATTATAGATAAGATTCTTCATGTAAACTTACTCTATCAAATTATACAAGGAGCTTAAACCAAATAATCATACCAAGCTAAATTGATAATCAAGTGTAGATGTTAACCAATTCTAACCCACATATGAATATTTTACATGGTTTGATGGATTGAGTGGATCAAAAATTTGAAGCAAGATCAATATTGTAAATGTATGGATCCAAGTAGGTTATCATGTGTTCCAAGCAAGTAGGGGCATGAAAAGTATTGACAAAGTCTTGAGAGATCATCAGAACCTTAAAAGGTTAAGGAAAGGGTGAATAATGCAAGATTTGGAGACCAAACCGTTACCAAGATGTCTTCTAGAAAGAAGAAAACCATCTCACTTATGAATTTTATAAATGCACCTCAAAAATCCTCATGAGCCCAAATATTTTAGTTCCATGAAAGTCCTCATTGAGAGAACATGCTTTGTAATTTTCATATTCATGCAAGCTTCCTAGCTCAAGTTATGAATGTTAAAAGATAAGATTGTAGACTAATATGTCCATGCGAGAATAAAGTTTAACCTCTATGAAACAACCATTTCTATTCAAATTTTCTTAAAAGGTTTAAACTTGGTCAATATCTAATGGTCTACATGAGCCCACATACTAACACATGAAATATAATGGTTCATGTTAGGGTGAAACTAGTCAAAAGGTCCCTAGTTTAAATCCCTTTAAAGAGCTATAATTTGTATGAGATCTAATATTTCATATTCACTAAGTAGAGATACAATGATGCAAGTTTAATTGATAAGGAGGTGGGACCAAGCAAATTAATGATTAGCATACAATCATACCAAAGTTCTAATGGTGCATTATTTTTGACATGAAAGTGCACCCAATCAGATTAATGATGCTCATTCACTTGTACATCTTGATCCTATAGTGTGATTGAAAGTCTAAGGGTCAAATAATTTAGATAAAGGGCTCATGTTCATTCATAAGAAGGAGATCAATGGCATGTAGAATTTCAAAAAGGTCAAGGATCTGATAGCAATGATCTATAGGATCAATAAAGATAAGGATAGGTTGGATCAATTTAATTGGCTAGAGCAATTTTTAATGAAAAAAGTTGAGACAAGAACCAATTTTCAACCAAGGTGAACAAGGCCTTGTAGGGTCATCCTATCACCATTATATCTTCATCAAATAGGAAGGAATGGAAATAATGATGCAATCAGGTATAAAGAACATAAAGGGACTATCATTAAGGCTAAATATGGACCCCTAGTTTGAAGATTTGTCATGTGTAGGGTTATTTCTATGACTGTGTTTGCCACTCTTTAAAATATGACCTATGTATACAATAAGCTATTGGTTCCTATAAAGATAGAATGGGCCCATTTGAATTTATTTGTATCAAGAAAGGGGCTATGTAGTCTATAAGTCTACATTAGTATGATGACTATAGGAAAACCAATAATCTTATATTGGTTTTCCATCTATAGAATGGACCTATGATCTACATATGGAAATAGAGAAGATTTGATTAATACAAAGGGTATCATATACTGATGTGAATATATCCTCAACAAAGTGGGTACTAACTACCATTCATGGCATGGTACTTTTAGTTTTAAGATTAGGGGATTTGATCCTCATGAATAATTCAAGTGGGTTTTGGGTCCCAAGGTGATGAACTATTAGTTGGAAGAGTAGTTAAGAGCATTGATTCCACTCAAATATAATTTATCATCATGTTAAATAAACCCTTGTCCTCTAGTGGGATCTCTCAAAAAATTAAAGGATCTCTAAGGTTATTGGATCAATAAAACACTAGTTAGTTGGAAGAAGGCATGCATATGTAGAAAGCAATCAATGAGCTACCACCACATGACTAGGACTCTTTATTCACTCTCCTACGCATTGTTACCATCTCTCTCTCTCCTTTTCTACTATATATAGAGGCTTTTAGAGCTTGAAAAATGATCCATCTATTCCCTATCTTGGGCATGAGTAGACTCTACTAAGATTGAGCTTGTAACCTCTTGAAATGAATATAAGACTATGTTTCAAATATCATTGTTTTGGTATAGTGTGTACATGTTACTTTGATTTGCATATGTGGTAGAAATCTCTCCCTTGTCAAGTCCTGATCTCAACTAGTTACTAGTTGATCTTGTTATGTAGGTCATGTTTAGTATTATATATATATATTGATTGTATATTACATGCAGATACTTTGAATCGTTAGTGTCTTATATTAGACTTTTCCATTATTTCCGTCAGTTTTTTATCATTTGGTGAATCTCTAGATGAAATAATAATGCATGATATATAATTGGAGTGTTAGGTCCAATCTTTTGATTTCCTCATTAATTTTTAACAAGAGCTCAAATGGAGTGTATCAACCATCATTTAGGTACATCACCATTGTTATCTTAGGTCTCTCTCTCTCTCTCTCTCTCTCTCTCTCTCTCTCTCTCTCTCTCTCTCTCTCTCTCTCTCTCTCTCTCTCTCTCTCTCTCTCTCTCTCTCTCTCTCTCTCTCTCTCTCTCTCTCTCTCTCTCTCTCTCTCTCTCTCTAAATCTTTAGTAGGTTTTAGTATTAGAAATAAGCTAAAACTATTAATCAAAGGAGCTAGCCTCATTAAAAATCCTAGAGGTCTGACCCCATTATAAGATACCCATATCTTGGTTTTAGTTCCATATTGAGCTAGATTTATATGTAGGACCTAAACACTTCTACTTCTAGCTAGGGTGTAATCTAGACCACCAACACTTCTAGCATGCCTAATGGGACTCAAGTCTAAAGTAGTGGAAAAAATTTCATGTTTTTATTTTACATATCATCATTTGGAGGCATTCTAAAAACATTAATGGTAACTTCAAATATCTATCAACTATTTTAAGTAGTCCAAATACCTAATCATCATTATCTCATATATACAATCAATCATCTTTTGATCAAAATGTTTATTCTCTACCTAAGCACCACACTTATTGGGCAAATAATGTTTATGTGTTCCCCCCAAGTGGACATCAAAAATCCTATCATCCCTATCATGGCCTTTGTCCTCATCCCACCTATGAATATGACCAAGGTCAACCTCTTTTGCTTTCAAATCAATCCATTTTTCCCCCTTTTTAAGACTAGGCTTACCCTATTACATCTTTGTCAAAAGTCAAGCAAGCATTATCAATTTATATTAAGTTGATAAGGGATATTGGTAAGGGTTTGGAGTTTTCTCCAGTCATCCCTATCCATGTTTTACAAAAATCAAGAGTGTTCTTTAGTTAGTCAAGGACAAATGGTCAGTTTGTGAGAGTGAGCAATGGTCATCTTGTAAGAATGAGGACATAGAAATGATGATGAACATGGTCCAAAGTTTAGATAGTATTTTAATATCTTTTTTATAGTATAAATCTCATTTAGATAAATTTTATATGCCCTCTTCTCTCTAAGATCCTCAAGCTCAACCATCAAGAGTTCCTGATCAGCCCCTTAGCTAACATCCATCATTGTCAAAACTCAAAGAGGAAATATTAGACCAAAGAAGAACAATCATGAATATAAATTAAGGGATAAATATTGGAAAATAATTAAATATTCATTCCATTTAGGGGATAAATATCTTATTACAAAAGTATTAGAGTGTATGGGCATTCATTGAAGAAGGTGACTATCTACATGTTGAGAAGAAAGATATGAAAGGGTGGGTATTATCCATTGGAAAAGTGTTTGAGTAATGGGAGAAGGATTATGTTAATCCTAATCCAATTATTTTATCCTATCCTACCCCTATACCCATTCCCACTCAATAACATGAAGTTATTCCATCATGGATTTTCTCCAAAACTTTTAACCCTGGTTATGTCATGCTTTCATTTGTGAAACCACCCTCTCCTATAACCATTCAAAATGAAGCTAAAGTGTATGATCCATACTCATTTACATCATGTAAATTAGTTCATAAGGGAATAAAAAAGGAGGAAGAGGTGTTAGTTGAAGCAGTCCAAGAACCAGTCCTAGTAGAGAAAGGGGTAGTTGTACAAGAAATGAATCAAGTAACCATAGTTCAACTCAATGATCTTGGTGTACAATAATTTTAACACTCTCTCTCCTTTCTTCAATATCCACCAAATATATCATTCAAGGCCCCCTATTTGGAAGGTTACTCTCTTAATCTGAAAGCAAGGTGAACTTCTTTACCCTCCCACCATCTCCCTCATAAAGGAAAAACCTATTTTACAAAGAATAGAGGAGGAACATGCAATTATGGGAAAGCTTGAAGAAGACAATGGAAGTGTCTATGAGGAGGAGTTCATAATAGGTATCAAAACTCATCTAAAATGGGAAAATTTTAATTTTAGACTAGCCTTCTTGGCATGGATTTGACACAAATGAACTGGATCCTAATGAGGACAATCCTCAAGTTAAAAATAGAGCAGATTTTGAATGGACTACTGAAGGCCCTATCTATATAGATCAAGAAGAGGATCAGGACCAAGTGTCTAAAGTGGGTACACTTTAATATGAGGTGACAAATGAAGTTATCCTTGATAGTTTAGAGTAGGAGGAAAATATATCAATGCTTGAGCAAGATGAGTGTAACATTTTGGATCTTAGTTGGTTAAGACAATCATCATTTGTTATTGAAGAACCAGATGAAACCTTGAGTGACATTGATGAAGAAGACATCTCAAGTGCTCAAATTATATATTTTGATGAATATTCCAATGAATAGCATCAAAATAATGATGAGTTATACCTTATTTAAAATGATGAGCCTCCCCTCTCTTTAAAGGAAGAAGACCAATCTAGATGATATAGATCGAGTCTTGATGAGGTTGAGATTGACATCCTTTTTAATGACCAAGAGGATGCTACCTTCTAGAATGAACTTGAAGATTTCTATTCAAGTTTGGATGACACACCTATACCTCTAGGTAAGTAAGTCCTATATGTAATTGTAAATGCATTGTGTCCATAGATCAATCCTAGATCAGATGGGATAGAGTACACATACACTTCTGATTGGGAAGCATACAATTGTTAAGTTAGAGCATGACTAATGTGAGGATCCACTAGACCCAACTAGGGGATCACTTGTCACAACATATCATGTGAGATAGGGTTCCAAAGCCTATATTCTAACATAATCACATAATAACCCTAAAAGATTCATATGATTTAATATTTCACTAATCTAATAACAAGAAAAGTAAATCTAATTTAGTGCACACCAAAGCTTATGGCACAAAGTGAGGGTCAGTAAAGTAAAACAATCAAAACATGTATAGATAACTCAAAATAAATTAAGTATGAGTAACACCTACATAAATATAATATGAAGAGTAATATTATTCGAGCCAACACTTATGTTACTTCTATCTATTAAAACAGAGGAGAATAAAGTTAGAATATACTTACCCAAATGTGAACCCATCAAGACTCAATCTCTCCTTTGGCCAAAGGGGATTCACAAGAGGTTATTTTGGTTCATGAGGATCAATTTTTTAGCCAAATCATCCAAGACCTATCTACAAGACCAGATTCTTCAAAATAATAAATGTAGGATAGGTCTCCTCAAGTAGAATGGTGGAAGAGTAGATTGTGAAGAAACATGAGTGAATAATAAGTATTGATTACATATCTAATAATTAATAAAATGATTTTGTATTATAGGAGAAACTTACCCTAAAATAATTTAGACATGTCAATTGTATAGGTTAACCTAGTCAACCTAGCACATTTTCAAGCTAACTCACTAGGTCTGTGTTAGGTCGATTGAGAGGCTAACAAACCAAAAGAGAGAAAGGGTCCACAAATGAGTTAGGTCAATTGAGAGGCTAACAAACCAAAAGAGAGAAAGGGTCCACAAACTATACTAAGTTGACTAGGTTAACCTAGTATGTTGAACAATTCAAAAGGGTGCCAAACAAGGAAATGAAGGATGAAAAGAGGAAAAATACTAGAATATTGTACAAGGGAGGAGAAATAACTTAGGGAAAGATTTTAGGAACTAGTTGGATTGGTAATAATATGACAACAAGGGAAAATAATATTTTGAATCAATAAAGGTCTACCCACCCCTTTCTTGGTGCACCCCTTAGGGTATTCACTTAGAAAGATCGAGTCTCCATAAGTTCTTTCAAGATGTAAAGTGTTAGTAATTGTCTTTTGGATAATTTTGTTGATAATTGTATTGGTGGTCTCATCTTGACCATTGCATTATGAATGATAAGGTGTGGAAAATTTGTGATTGATCTTAAATTTGGTACAAATTTATTTAACATGTTTATTTTTGAAATTAACACCATTGTCTAAAATGAGGGTATGGGGAACTCCAAAGCATAAAATAACTTTGTTAAGAATGAACTTGTATATGGTAAGATTGGCAGCATTAACAAGGGGCATGGATTCTACCCACTTGGTAAATTACTCACTAGTGGTGATGATAAAGACATGCCCATATTAGGAATGATTAATTTTACCAATGAGATCAAATACCCATGTATAAAATGGGCAAGGAGATTTGATAGTTTCAAGCTTGATTGGAGGTGAATGGTTAAGATCATTGTGAAGCTGATAAGGATTGAATTTTTTAGAAAATTCAATTGCATCCTTTTCAAGAGTAAGCCAAAATTAACCTATAAATAGGCATTTTCATGTTTTAACATTTCCATTACAGTGACCACTAAAAATTCCCCCGTGTGCTTGCTTGATTAGAGGAGAAACCTCATCTTACATAACATAATGGAGCAAGGTACCTTCTATGTTATGATAGTAAGGATGTTATTTCAAATACATATTTTATAGCTTGTTTATGAATGCCTATCTTTTCATGAAAATCTAGATTAGGAGGATAAGTTTGATGTTCTAAGTATTGAATGATATCTTGGTACCAAGGACATTGTCTAATAGTCATATCCTCGATGTGATAGATAAGGGAATTAGGTGGTTGGATAGATGATGGATATTTTTAGATTTGATTAATAGAGGAAGGATTAGAAAAAAATTTATGAAGATGAAAGAGAGAAGCTAAAAAGGCAAGAGAATAAAAAATGTGACTTTGGTCTCAAAGAATAGGCTCAATAGTGAAAGAGATAAAGTCCTTAACAAGAGTGGTTACAATTCTATGATAGATAATGAGGTTCTCACTTTCACATTGATAACCACCATTGAATTGATGATAAATGAGCTAAAAATATCCTAAAGAATGAAGATATTATATTTCAAGATCAAGAGCAGATCTCATGCCTAAGATAAGAGCTTTGTATTCATCCATATTAATGGTGACATCAAAGGTGAAGCAAAAATCTAAAGGAATGATCTTGCCAAGAGGACTAGTGAGAATACAACCTACTCAAGATCCTTAAATGAATTTATCAACATTAAATTGGAGGGCACAAGTATCCTCATGTAAGTCAACATTAATTTTAGGGAGCTCCTTGATAACTACATTTGATTTAGTAGTACCAGAGGGAGGGGAAGTTTATTTAAGATTAATTGCTTCAAGATCAATAGTAAAGCTATGAAAATAATCTTTAATGGATATGGATTTATTAAGACCTTCAATTAAAATGATATTTTCATCAAGAAGGTCATCTTAAAGTGAAGAAGTGACCAAAATGGGAGCTCTGATAAGTTGGTCAACTATGACTTGCCCTTTAAAATCTTTTTGTGTGATGATGCGAAGATCAAATTCCATAAGTAAGACCATCCATTTGCCAATTATATCTCTAGGAGGAAAGGATTTGGAGAATAGATAATGAAGGGGGTCAAAATAAATGATGATATAAGTAGTTTGGTATAACATATAATGACAAAATGTTTTAACTACAAAATATATAGCGAGGGAATCATGCTCAACTTTTATATAACATGTTTCATAATCAAGGAGGCCTCATCTAATGTAGTAAATAGAATACTCTCTTCCTATATAATCTTGTTGGGAAATCATTGCTCCAATTGAAATAGGTGTGGAATAAGTATACAGAATCAAAGGTTTATCATTGGAAGGTGGATGAAGTAATGACTCTTTCATATTATCGAAGGCTTTTTGATATGGGTCCATCCATTCTAAAGTTGTACCTTTCTTAAGGAGGGAATTGATAGAGTAAATGTGATAATCCAATTCAAGGACAAATCATCTAATTACCCTAAGTTTTCCTAAATAAGTATGAATATCAAGAATAGATCAAGGAATGGGCATGTTAATAATAGAACTTTTTTTGGCTGGGTCAACATCGATGCCATGGAGAGAGACTAAGAATACTATAAATTTGCTAGATGTGACTCCAAAGACACATTTGAAAGTATTAACTCAAAAAATTTATTTAAGGAGATGATCAAAGATGATATCAAGATCAAAAATATGATTCTTATGATGTTTGTATTTAGTAATTAGATCATCCACATAAGTTTCAACAATTTTATGGATGAGATCATGAATTTGTGAGTCATAGCACATTAGTAGATAACTCTAGAATTTTTAAGTCTGAAGGTAATTTTGATGTAATAATAGGTGCCCCATTTTAAGGTGAAAGTAGTCTTATGTTGGTCCTCAGGAGTGATATGAATCTGATTGTATCTCGAGAAGCCATCTATAAGAGATAATATTTCATAACTAGTTGTGAAATCGATGATGGCATATATTGAAGGTAAGGGGAAGTTATCCTTAGTACAAAAAATATTAATTTTTTGGAAGTAAATTCAAATGTAGATGACCATAGTGACCTTATTTTGAATAGGAATAATGTTAGAAACCCATTCAAAATAATCCACTAGTTTAATGAATTTAGCATCTATTAATTTAATGATTTATGTATGACATATATTAGTAACTTCAGGAGGGAATTTTCATTGATTTTGATGCACTAAATTAGATTTAGGTTAAGTTATGATGTTATGAATCACAATACTAGGGTCAATTTTAGGCATGTCTTGGTAAGAATAAGTGAATGCCTCTTGATATTTATCAAATAATAGGATAAAGTTGTCATGCTCAGATTGTGAAATTTATTGAGAAATCATGATTGGTCAAGGAGAAGATGGAGGATTTGTTTCTTCAATAAGGATGGAATTTTAATCTTGAAAATGGTAAGGTGTGTTAGCTAAGGTTGAAATTGGATTTGTTCTAGGATCAATGCTAGTGACAAAGTTATTAAATCAAGGAGATTTTGTCTTGAAAGTTCCAAGTTTATGATGCTACTAAGGAATTTAAGGCTCCCAGTCATGAAGTAACTCAAGAATAGCTTCATCACTAGGCAAGGTAGGAACAGGATCATAATATTCAACATCTACTAAAAGATATAAAATTTTATTGCCATGGTGATCATATTTAGAATGGATTTGACAAACATCTGTTGCCTTGGCAACTAGTGTAATTTTGGAAGTAGATGAAGAAGATTGATTCAAAGAGATGGGAGTATTGATATATTTAATGATGGGAGAAAGTTATAATGAAATTATAGGATCCATAGGAGGTAGAGAAGATGTATGAGCATCTATAGGTAAGGAAGTTTTAAGTTATTCTACCACCCAAGGAGAATTGATAATTGGATAATTGGTAGGAGGTACATGACCTTCAGGATCTAAGTCATGATGTGTAGATATGGTATGAATATCCTAATTGAATTCACACATTTGGGATAAAATATTTTGATAGTGATAGACATCCAAGTATCAAGAATGAGCTTGGGCCATGATATAGTTGTCATCATATGTTAGAGAAATTGCACATGATTGAGAATTAGGGGGAGTTTTAGAAGGTGAAATCCCAATTTTTCTAAATGTATGATGGTACATGGTGAGAATATATTTGAATAATTTATCCACTCTAAAATCATTTTAATTGAAGGCATATTTAGGTAAAGATGGCTCTTGAGCATTGCATAGAGGGGGAAAGTCAGTAATCTCATCCATGATAGGAATAGTATGATCTCAAGGTAAGAGAGAAGGAGGAATCCAATCTGTAATATATGAGAGTATCTTCTTAGTATTTCAAGTGTGTTATAACTCATTGGGACCATCATCATCAAAATAGACAAGAGTAACTTGAAGATTAGGATTCATGTTGATGAACTTAGGTAAAGGAGCACTATTAATTTTATAAATTATATGAATTTGATAATGAGGCTTAGGATTGGGAAGCTAGATGCTCCATGGGTTGGGATCAACTTCATGTTTGTAACATTTTACATTATGTAAGAATTTAATGCATTGACTACCAAAAGAGGTGATGGCCCTCATCTGATTAGTCCATGGATGACCAAGAAGAATGTTATAGGATAAAGGAATATAAAGGACCATAATCTTGGTTCTAAAAGTCTTAGGTCTAATGGTTAATAGAAGCCAAATGTATCCAAGTGGATTTTGATTATTATTATCAAAGCCATGGCAAGTAAGACAGGTTTGTTTAAGATGATATTTGTTATCACCAAGCTATTGAATGAGCCATAAAGATGTGACATTAATAAAAAAAACCTTCCTCAACTAGAACTTTTTGGATAAGGGTGGTATTAATGGATACTTTGATAAAGAGAGGTGGCTCATTGGCATGAAAAAGTATTTCTTAATTGATCATATCCTCTTTAATAAATTAAATGGAAGGCTTATAAGGATGCATAGTCTTAATGGTATTAAAATTAGTTGGTCGATAATCAATAGAAGGTGATTCTTCATCTATGGAAGATGGATCTTCAATTTATTGAAGTTATTACATAAGAAATTTATGATGATAAAGTGAAGGTGAACGAACTCCATAAGAGGAATCTTACAAGGCATAGAGTTGAGATCTTCAAGAAAATTCCAATGTGATTTAGAAGAACCATCATGAGGTTTAGAAGGAAAATTATATTTAGGAGGTATAGATGTCATGAGATGATTAAAAGGAGGAAGTTTTTCCTTAGGTGTTTCTAAATCATCATGATTGGTAGTGGTATCTTTAAGTAATTATTATTCTAAAGATGGTTTCTTAGGTTTGATAATAGGATATTTTTGGGCCATTTTATGATGATAAGTAATCTTAACAATGTTGACATATTGATATTTGTAATAATATAAGTCATAATTAACATTGATGTCACAAACATCCTTGAAATCTGATTGATTATTGTTTGAAGAAGATTTTGGATTAGTATAAGTAGAGAATTTAAAGTTTTGTCATTTTTGAGATGTGTCAGCATACTCTTGGTGACAAATTTTGATCATAGCCTCATGGTTGAATGAGTCACCAAGCATATAAGAAATGGCACACTTAGTGAGCCCTCTACAAGATTCATGGGAATGCCCAATGTCAACATGGAACTAGTAGAATATATTGGGATCATACCACTTAGGAGGAGCATTGGGATAAATAAAAGGCTTCAAGGGTAGTAAAAATTATTGCATTTGTTGAACCAAAAGAGGTGCATGAGATGGTAAAGGAGCATTAGATTTGGCAACTTTAGGTTTGGTTTAGGAAGTATTACAAGTGATAGCATTAGATGTTTGAAAAAATATTTTAAGGATTTTATGATAGGGTTCAAATTTCTTCATAACAAAGTCTTGATGATTAGCTTGGTTAAGAGATTCATTAAGATTTTGAGGATCAAATGTTCAAACCTTGTATTAAAGAGTGGGAGTAAGAGCAGCAATAAAAATTTGAAATAGATTTTCAATCATATTATGATTAGCTTTATGAGCTAAATATTTCCTTATTTTAATAAAGTCATGAGATGATGTATTAGGAGATTATTCATAATGTATGAAGTGACTAAGACAATTTTTAGGAAGATCATTATGTTGAAACTCTTTAACCAAAAAATTAACCAAATCTTTAAGTTTTCAAATAGAATGTTGAGGAAGTTGATTATACCATTACAATACATCACCAGTGAAATTTTTGACTAATAGTTTAGTTGTGGAAAATGTATTAGTTTGGATCCACTCTTTATAAAGCTTTCCAAAGGCCTTGAAGAATAAAGTAGGATCTTTAGTCCCATCATATTTGATAGTTGGATTTATGCTACTAATATCAATGGATATAATGAAGGGAGATAAAGGCTCATTTTAAATGGTTTGTAGCATCTTATTATTAATTATAGGTTGAGGAAAAAAATTACCTAAGGCATCCCTAAGAGGTGGAAGAATATAATTAGGATTAGCATGAGAATGAATAGTTGGAGGTTGATTAGCCATGTTGATTAAGTGTTGTTGAAGTTGCATCATTTGGTTGGTATTAGAGTTTTGCATGATGTTCATTTATTGAATGAATTGAGTTAAGATTTGGGTTGTATTAGGAGGTGAGTTAGTTTTGGTAGGATCACTCCCCAAACTAGTGTTTGGGGGAGGATTATTATAAGAAGGATTATTAGTTGAATTGTTAAAGAGATTTATATCAATCACTCCCACATTATTTTAAAAAATTTAAGAAGTATCTAGATAAGTATGCAAAGGATTGGATCCATCAAATTCATCTTGAGGTGTTATTTGTACCATGTTACAGTTCCTAGATGAAGGAGGAGAAGAAGTGCCCTAAGAGTTATGGTTCTCTTGGGAGTTAAAGAGATGAAGGAATGAAGATCCCATATAGTATCTAAATGGATTTATGTTGTCCAAAAAGATTCTGATAGGAGACCCCATTATAACTAAAAAGAGATGAATAAGATGAAAAACTAGAGAAATGGGAAACTAAATTGAAAAATAGGAAAATTTGGAAATAGAACTAGGTCGGCCAGATCAACCTAGTGTAAGAAATAGGGCTTATAGACTGTACTAGGTCGACCAAGGCAATATAGCGCAGTACATAGAAACTAGAAAAATCATAGGGTCGACTAGGTCAACCTAGTATAGTGAACATGGAAGAGGAAAATATTGATAACAATTTTGGAAATGAAAAAAGATAATTTGTAGCTAATATAGGAAAGTAAGTGCAGAAAGGAAACACACAGTCAACTGAATTGATGTTGGCCAATCTAATTGATGCACATACACAAAGCAAAATCTTACACTAATGTTGGATAATGGAATATTTTTCTAACACAATTGATCAAATAGCAAGAAAAAAACTCTAAAAGTAAAGCTAGCTAATTGGTCAACCTAGAATATTGATTAGATTATTAAGAATAATTTTAAGTGTAAAGGGAGATTGGATATAAGAAAGGTACTAGATAGCGATTTAAGGATAGTTTTAGGCAAGTTTAGGATGAAAGGGGATGTAGTGTAAATGATACATGATTAGTATTATGGCCTAACCCCTCACTTCACACACCTTAATAATAAGGGTAATGGGTGCTTAACCAAAATATACCATTAACCATGCTTTATACTTGACCAGAGTATCAAGTCAACTTCCTCCTTAGTGATGAAATCTAAGTAGGCTACCCTAGGTAGTCAAATGTTTAAATACTTGTTCATTTTTATGTGTTTTATCCATGTGTGCAAAAGAAAAAAACTTGTACAAGTAAGTTATTGATTGAAAATTCCCTAATTATACTATGTGAACTATTCTAAGCATGCAAGCAATTGAAAAGAAATATGTGATTAACATATATGATTAATTTCAACTTGAAATAAGGTATAGTTGAGAAACTATATGGACAATAATATAGAATAGGTCTAATAGGGTTGAACCTATACTATGGAATAAAAGTCTAAAATGAACTAGGTCGGTCATGTTTACCTAGTTATTTTAGAAAACATAGAACTAGGTCCACAGGGTCGACCTCGTTGACTATGTAGGAGCAGTTTTGAAGATTGAAAACTATGAAAGGAAAGTACAAAAATAGAAAGATACATATGATTAGAAAATAATACGAATGGTTTAGAGATGAAAAGAAGAATATTTTTGATTAAGAACATTGGAGAAAATTGTTAAAAACCTATAAAAAAGGGTCGAGTTGGTTCACCAAGAAATATAAGAACCTATTAAAAAAGTGCTAAAATACACTAGGTTAACCTGGTTAACCTAGTAGGTTGGACTAGACTTATATAAACTAGAAAAAACTTGAAATGAGTTGAGCTAGTCAATCTAGTTATTTGAATAGAATTCTATAAGTTCTAAAACCTATACTATGTCAAGCTAATCAGTCTAGTTACATGTTCCTACAAACCTATGCATAGAGATAAATAACTAGGTTGATAGGGTTGATCTAGCATAGTAAAGATATGACAAAAATAATGATGAATATAAATGAAATAAGTGAAAGAAATATTGCAAGGTTTTGACTCATTTCAGGTTCACTAAAATGTATGTAATAAAAAATGCATCATGTCCATAAATCAATCTTGGATCAAATGGGATAGAGCATACTTACACTTCTGATTAGGGAGCATACAATTCTTAAGAGCATGACCAATGTGAGGATCTGTTAGACCCAATTAGGGGACCACTTTTCACAACACATCATGTGAGATAGGGTTTCAAATCGTATAGTCTAAAAAATCACATAACAACCCTAAAAGAGTCTTGTGATTTAATATTGCATTAATCTAATAACAAGAAAAGTAAATCTAATCTAGTGCATACCAAAGCTTGTGGCACAAAGTAGGGATTATTAAATCAAATAAATCAAACATGTATAAATAACTTATAATAAATTAAGTATCAGTAACACCCTAATATATATATAATATGAAGATTAATATTATTTGAGACAACACTTATGCTACTTCTATCTACTAAAAGAAAGGAGAACAAAGTTAGAATATACTTACCTGAATGTGAACCCATCGACATTCAATCTATCCCTTAGACAAAGGGGCTATACAAGAGGTTTTTGTGGTTCATAAGGATCACTTTGTTAGGCCAAAGCATCTAAGACCTATCCATAAGACTATATTTTCCAAAATAAGAAACCTAAGCTAAGTCTCCTCAAGTTGAATGGTCAAAGAGTAGATTGTGAAGAAGCATGAGTGAATAATAAATTTTGATTGCATATCTTAATAATGACTTAAATGACCTTGTATTTATAGGATAAATTTACCCTAAAATCATTCAATAATGTCAGTTGTGCTAGGTCAACCCAATGGACCTAGTACATTTTTGGCATAACTCACTAGGTCTATGCTAGGTCAGTTGGGAGGCTAACAAACCAAAAGAGAGAAAGGGCCCACAAAATATAATAGGTCAACCAAGTCACCCTAGTATGTTGAATAGATCAAAATTGTACCAATAAAGGAAATGAAGGATGGAAAGAGGAAAAAAACTAGAAGGTTATGCAAGGGAGGAGAAATAACATAGGGAAAGGTTTTAAGAACTAGTTGGATTGGAAATAATATGGAAAAAGGGACAATAATCCTATGAATCACAAAAGGTCTACCCACCCCTTTCTTGGTGCACCCCTTAGGGTGTTCACTTAATGATATTGAGTCTTGATTGGTTCCTATAAGATGTAAAACATCAGTAATTGATAAAAGGTTAAAAATATTATGTGTATACATGTCCAAGAAGTAGCTGATCAAAATGTGGATTTTGAACATGATCTTAATGAGTAATTAGAGGTTTAAATTTAAAATTTGGTCACTTTGAAAGACTCATTTAATCCCCAAGGAGACTATGATCTGATTGTTCCTAAAGAACCTAATGCTAGAAAAACAAAGTATAAGAGTGAGGTAAAACCTGATTACTCAATATTTTTATTCATAAGAGGATTCCCTATCAAGAACTTAGCTTATTTAAAATATGATAAATAAGATCCATCACATTTTGTGCTTATTTTAGATCACAAAATTGAGACATCAAAAGAGAAGTTTTCAGGTGCTCCTATAGTCCATTTTGGAGTAAGCCTTGAAGAAATGGCCTAGCATGTCTACATTGGTGACATGTTTATCCTACTTTATCGAGTTGAGATAATGCCAAAATATTCATTAGTAAATAATATTAACTCACATATTATTATCTATCAAAGGAAAGGTGTTTTCCATCTTAATCCATCACAATTAAGTGATGCCAAATCTTTTCTATTTGATCCAGAAGGAAGATACTTATAAATTGTAGCCTTATATATATTAGAGTAGGTTAATACTTCTCTTTAATTAATTTTATGTATATTTTTTTATTATGTTATTTATTATTTATTTTATATAGGTGCCTACATGCATTTTCACTTGTTTTCTTATTTCTTTATGTTCTTGTTGCTTCAAGAGTGGAGTTATCTAGTAGTTTTGAAAAGGGTCAACCTTGTTTTCAGCTTCAAGTCAATATATTCAACCAAAGAGGATACTCCATACCTAATGGACTAGATAAGGCAACACATTATAGGTCCTCTTGCATGGAAAATCATGTAACCCATATGAGTCACCAAAGATGTTTGCCAATTATAGCCCACATATTAATCTTTTGCATGGTTTGACAGATTGAGTGGATAAAAGGTTTGAAACAAGATCAACATTGAAAATAGAGGGATCCAATCAATTTATCATGTGTTTTAATCATGTAATGGCATGAAAATTATTGAAAAAGTCTTGAGAGATCATCATAACCTTGAAAGGTTGAGCAAAGGGTGAATTATGCAAGCTTTGGAGATTAAACCATCACCAAGACATCTTCTAAAAAGAAACAAACTAGCTTACTTGTGCATTTTATAAATTAACCCCAAAAATCCTCATGAGACCAAATATTTTATCTCCATAAAGGTCCTCATGGTAGGAACATGTTTTCAAGTTTGATGTTCATGTGAGCTTCCTAACTCAAGTTATGAATGTTCAAAGATAGGCTTGCAAACCAAGATGTATGTTCGAGCATCAAGTTTGAGATCTATGAAATAACCATTTGGATTAAAAATTCTTCAAAATTATTAAACCTTTTCAATATATAATGGTCTACATGAGCTTGCATACTAACACATGAGCTCTAATGGTTCATGTTAGGATCAAACTAGTCAAAATGTCCTTGGTTTAAATCCCTTTAAAGAGCTATAAGTTGGATGAGATCTAATGGTGCATATTCACTAAGAAAAGATCTAATGTTTTGAGCTCAATTGAAAATGAGGTGGTACCAAGAAAATTTATGGCTAGCATACAATCATACCAAACATCTAATGGTGCATATTTTATGATAGGAAAGTGAACCCAATGAGATTAATAGCATGCATTCACTTATACATCTTGATCCTATGGTTCAAGTAAAAGTCCAAAGGTCAAATAATTTAGCTCAAGGGTTGGCATTCATACATACCAAGGAGATCAATGGCATGCAGAAGGTCAAAAAGGTCAAGGATATATTATCAATGATATATAAGACCAATAGAAATAAATATAGGTTAGAGCAATTTGATTGGCTAGAATAATTTTTGATAGATAAAGTTGAGCCAAGGACTAGTTTTCAACCAAGGCAAACAAGGCCTTACACAGTCATCCCATCACCATTAGAGTAAAATAAAAAGCCAAGGATTGGACACAGTGATGTATTTAGGTATAAATAACATAAAATTTCTGCCATTAAGGCAAAATATGGACCTCTAGTTTGAAGATTTGTGATGTGTAGGGTTATTTCTACAAATGAGTTTGACATCTTTTAAAAGAGGACATGTGTATACAATGATATCTTGGTTCCTACAAAGATAGAATGTTCCTATTTTAACCTATTTGGATTAGGAAAGAGGCTAAGCAATGTATAGGTCTACATTAATATGATGACTATAGGAAAACTAATAAACTTAGATTGGTTTTCTATCTATAGAATGAACCTTAGATCTAGATATGGAAATAGAGTAGATATGTGATTAATACAAAGGGTCTAATATATCGATGTGGCTCCATCCTCAACAAATAAGGTACTAACCATTGTTCATGGCATGACATTGTTAGTTTTAGGATTTTATGATTTGATCTTCATGAATAATTTAAGTGGGTTTAGGGTCCCAAGGTGATGAACTAGTAGTTGGAGTAGTTAAGGTCATGTGTTCCACTCAAATAGTCTTTGTCATCATGCTAAAAAGCCCCTTATATTCTAAAAAGATATCTATACCAATTAAATGAGCTCAAAGGTTATTGGATCAACAAAAGGCTGGTTGGTTGGAAGAAGGCATGCATATGCAAAAATCAATCAATGAGTTACCACCACATGAGTAGGACTCTTTATCCACGCTCATATGCATTGTTCCCATCTCTCTCTACTTTTTTGCTACATATATATATATATATATATAGTCTTTGGGTTCTAAGAAATGATCCCTTTGTTCCCTCTCTTGGGAATGATTAGACTCTACCAAGATTGAGCTTGTAACCTCTTGAGATGAATACAAGACTATGTTTTAAATTTCATTATTCTGGTATATTGTGTACATGTTAGTTTGATTTTCATATTTGGTAGAAATCTCTCCCTTATCAAGTCCTAATCTCACCTAGTTACTAGTTGATCTTGTTATGCAGGTCATATTTAGTGTTTTATATCTTTTTATTATAGACCATATGTCGATACTTTGACTGGTTAGTGTCTTGTATTTGACCTCTCCATCACTTCCCTCAACTTTTTATCATTTGATGAACCTCTACATGAATTACCAGTGCATGATAGATACTTGGAGTCCTAGATTTAGTCTTTTACTTGTCTTGTTAGTGTTTAATAAGAGCTCAAATGGACTATATCAACCATCATTTAGGTGCATCACTATTGTTATCTTAGGTTTCCCTTTCATGTTATCTCTCTCTCCTTTTTTCCCTAGTTTTTAGTAGGTTTTAGTAGTGGAAATGAGCTAAAATGATGTATCAGAGGAGCTAGCCTCATTAAAAATCCTAGAGGTTTGACCCCATTATATGATACCCATAGTGTAGGGTCAATCGCATGTTGAGTTAGATTTGGAAGTAGGAGCTGAACACTTCTAATTCCATCTAGTGTGTAATTTAGACCACCAATAATAGACAAGGAGAGGTGTTTCCCACATGAAAAATAAATCATTTCCAAATACTCTATGGCCTACAAGATGATATCAATATATTCAAACTATTTCTTAAGAAAATATTCTAGTGAGGTAAAAGCATTGTTTTTATATTCTAATGTGAATTTATTGTTTGTTTTCCATATAGCTCAACCTAGGTATTAGGCTTGAGATGTTAGTTATTCAAGTTCATTTTGATTTCACTCACTAATGGACTAACCAACCTCTCTTATATTTATAATATACATAATGCATACCTGGTGGGACTCGACGCACCCCACAAGTTATTTTAGACCATTCTCATTTTTCTAATTACCATAACTAGTGTTGTAATTAGTTTAACTAACCTCTTTTTATTATAAAAAATGTTAATCTTAGTTTCAGGTGAAATCACTGATTGGACTTGTTAAACAATGATTTGACCATAAATATATATATTTCCATGCCTATCAACAAATTTAACCTACTAATCAGTGAATTCACCCTTTAATAATTTTTATTTTATTTTGTGTGCAGGTTTTAAATTAATGAAATTGCTCTGTAAATGATAAATTAGGCCTACCAATTAGCAAATTCAACCTAATAATCAATGAATTTTCCATTTCATACTTTATGTTCTATTTTTTGGTATGTTTTAGAATTATTGAAATTGATCAAGAATTAGTGAAATGGATCTGTAATCAGGGATTTTGACCTGTTAATCGATGAACCTTTCATATTTTTAGTTTTTTTATATTTTTAGTTTCTAGAATTGGTGAACTTGCTTTAGAATTGACAAAATATCTTTGGATCAATAAGTTTAACCTGCTAATCAACAAATTCACCTTTCCAAAACTTTTATTCTTCTCTATGTACTTTTTAGTAATTAGTGAAATTGATATGTAATCAATGAAATTTCTTTGTTATCAGTGAAATTTACTTGCCTATATATTGATGAAATCACTCTTCTAAAAAAAAACTAAAATTTTAAAAATATAAATTTATTTCCTATCTTAATCTTCTAATCATTTATATTGTAGGACCTTTATTGATAAATGGGTTATGGATTCTAAGAAAAGAACATTTATTTTCTACACATCTCAATTTGGGCTTAAAATGAATTCAAGTTTTCATTTGGGTTATAAGAAAAACTTGTTTATTTTCCAAAGTTCTTTCCTTTCATTTAAAGTTTATTTTGAGATCAACCTAATCCACACTCTCACCATCTTGTGAGCAACCTAATCCATGCTCTTGCTATTTTTTGAGTAACCTAAACTAGACTCTTACCATTTTTTGATCAACATAAGCCTCATTCTTGCCATTTTATGAGTAAGCTAAAACACACTCTCACCATTTTGTGAGAAGCTTAATCCATTCTCTCATTATTGTACAATAAAACTAAGCCATGCTCTCACCATTTTTTGATCAACCTAATCCACACTCTCACCATTTTGTGAGTTAAAACATTTTAGATCTCATAATACTCTATTAATTTGAAATGCCAAAAACCCCAAAGCATTAAAAACAATCTAAAAATCCTAAATATTGTAAGAAGGCTTAAAATATCCATGAGAGATATAAAGCCACAAAATTCAAAAAACATATCTTGTCATAAACCCAATCATTATCCTTTCTTTTTTTATCCATTCATTTTGGCAACTAGTGGGATGTGTCCATCCCAAATCTGCCATACTGAGGCAAATTCATTATTGATTCCAATTATTTTAGACATCTTGGAATGTGTCCATCCCTTGCATGTATCCTTGCTTGGGGGAACCATTCCATTACCATTATAATTGAGCATTCACACATGGACTTTGACTTGGTTAAACAACAAGATGATTTTTGTTTCTTTTATTTTCAAATTTGTATATATGTGTTTCCTTGTTTATTTATTTTTTATATTATTACCTTGACTATATCCATTTTGCTATTAGGGTCATCATCATAATTATTCTTGTCATGTAGATGTGCTTGACTCCACACATTAGCATACCTCAACATTATCATCACAGTTTTTATCATTAGCGTATTGTTATCAATAGTCTATTGGATTAGGGGTCAGTCCTTATCCATATTTTAGCTACATCATCATGAAATTTTATGTCATGGTCCATAAAATTAGGTTCTATATCAAAAATCAAGTGTTGGAAATATCACAAACAATGTTTCAAAAAAATATCCTTATCTACTATAACAAGATCACTGAAATGCATGACTAATATATATGCTACTCATGATACATATCAACAATAGAGCGTATATAAAAATTCACAAACATTTATTCAGGAATGATCAAATATTCATATCACATGGCCAAGAATATCACATTTACAATATGCAGAATCATGTCTGATCATTTTATTCTTCTTTAGAGACCCATTTTTGGCTCCTTTGACCATTTTCTAAATTATTTTATTCAATATTCCTCTTATTCTTGACCTTTAATGCCTACAAATAGGTTATTTTATTCATTTTGAGGGCTCATCTATTTTTAATTATTTTCCAACCATTCCCTTGAAGGAGCATCCAAGGATAATCAACCACCCTTTTGGGCACAAATATGGGTTATCAACTCATAATTATATTAAGAGAAGAGTGAAGACATCATTATTCAAGCATTATCAAATTTATTCTTAATGATTTTTTCTTTATTTGAAAAAATATTATTTTGCCTAGTGTCTTGTAATACCTTATAGAACAAGGGCAAAATGTAGACATGTCATTTTAATCACTTACATATCTAAACTATAATCAATATTGACTTTGTATAATCACATGAAAATTTCACTAAAAATCACAAGTGGACCTAATTTACTTGCACAGTTTCCATTTTAACCCAAAATCATAATGACACATCCGTTATTGGAGAAATGGATCGTATTGCATCATTAAACTTATCCAATACATATTGAAATCATTCAACCCTTCTAAAATATTATTTTAGGATAATTAAGTTAATATTTCATTGATAAAAGAACATTGTAATTTCACCATTCTTATAATTACTAGTTAATCACCTTGATTAATTATCATAATGATTCCTCTAATGGAAATTCCCATTAATTTATAATTATCTATTTTTTTAAAATCAAAATTGAATTATTTCCTCATATAGGTGATGTCAATAAATAAATTCAATGGGAAATAGGAGTTCAAGGAAAATCTTACACACTCTTCCTCTTACACATTCCAAAAGGACTAATGATTATACTTTTCTTTCACAATGCCTTCCACACTAAAAAAAGGTCTTAAATAACATATATTACACACTCCATGTGTGTGATAAATGATTTTGAGGACTCATCCTCCAATATTAATCTTGATCTCAGATCAATGGTTCATAAATATCCAAAAACTCTATAATTACAAGGGCCTTTGGCCACTATAGACAAGTTTCTTCATGCAAACTTACTCTACCAAATTATATAAGGAACTTTAAAAAAATTATCATCCCAATCCAAGAAAAAAATCAAGTGTATACAAGGAGAAGTAATTCCCACACATGGAATCAAGTATTTCCAAAGAATCCATATCTTACAAGTTAAGTCAACCTCGTCAAACTAGTCATCAAGCAAATCTTATAAGGAGGTATAAACATTGTTTTTGTTTTCTAATATGAATTTCATGATTATTTTCTATATAGCTCAACCTAGGGATTAGGATTAATATTTTACTTCTTCAAGTTCATTTTGATTTGATTCACTAAGGGATTTAATAACCTCTCTTGTATTTCTAATCTGTAATGTGGAACTCTATTAGGCTAGGATGAACAATAATTACCATCATGAGAACCACCTCAATGATGCCATTCATCTCAATCCTAATAAAGATTCTAAAGTAATTTTGAATTTAGAAGATAAACATCTACATAAATCCCAATAATCAAGACCTAAGCCCATAAGAGAGGAAAGGCTCATTCCCCCAAATCCTACTATAGAAGTCCCAATCATTGTAAGGAGGATATATGAATTAGTCTTATATGGGATACTAGTAGTAACTCTATCAAATTTAGATTCCACTTCACCTAGATGAATTCTTACTTAATATAATCTTAGGTTTATTATAATTTTCACATTTATAATAGCTTTGAATCTCAAGGCAACTCCCCTTTAACTCACTTTTTAGCATCCCCATATCTTTCAACTACCACCTCAAGTATTTATGGGCATCAATTTGTAGTCTTTTTAGTCCCTCATAGTTTTCATACCCATGTGGAATATTTACCTATAGTGACTCCCCCTATAGGGCACCCTACAAGTTCCCTAAGGATTCATTTCTCTATTGGTCCCTACAACCTTGTGTGATACAAGATTCTATGTCCCTCTAGTTTATATTTCACTAAATTGATCCAACTCTAAAATGGCCCTTGGGATAGTTGACTTGATTGGCATAATCCATGTCAATTATACAAATCCTACTCTTGTAATCTTAGTGTTCCCCTAAATCATTAGTCCCTCCCATTGATCCAACTACCCCATAATTACCTTGACACTAAGTGTGCAGTATTCCCCTATTATTATAGCCTCCATTTCTCTAATTGGTCTAAGTGTAGTGAATCTGGGAACCACACCAACTTTGAGCATCAACATAATATACACTAGGCACCTATTTTTACCTTAAGACCCTTCTATTTATACTCCTCCAAGTGTAGCAACATAAAAAATGAGCCCTCATCAAAAGGTTGATAAGATCCCAAAGTTGATTTCCCCAAATTCATATATATAACCTCATCTTACACATACAATACCATCTTGGGTATCTCTCTTACACCTAGTTCCCCAATTATTGGATTAAATCAACCCATTTATTCTTTCAAGATGAACACCCATCTCCCCAACATAATGTGTTCCCAAGTCTATATGACTTAGGACCAATTTAGCTCACATTTGCTCCTATGGGAATATACCTTTCCCACTCCAAAATTTTGAACCATGTTCCCCCTCCATCTTCCATCCAATTTTGTATCCCTCCATTATTAAAACCTCCATCCATGCCACCACCATTAACTTCATCAAATGCCTCATCTTAAATAACCCTGGGAATAATGGGAGGGAAATGATGGATTGGTACCATGGAAGATTTGAGATCACATAGAATTGATATGGTTTATCATGGAGAAATAGAAAACCGTCTCCAATTAGATACTAGTAGGCTAAAGAGGGTGATGACCCAAACCTTCACCCAGGATGGGGACCCAGTTGTGTGGAGAATAGAGAAAAACATGTTCTCCCTCACCATGAAAAGGACTCATATGGGAGAAGAAAACATTTTAGATTAATAAGTCTCTATGGTACACGTCATAATTAGTTGACAAATAATCTCATGGAGGATCTCAAAGAACAATTTAGGACCTTGAATTCCCAAATCAAGAGTTCATTCCTAGTTGATCTCATTAGCAAGGTTGAATAAATAATGATTGATTTATTTTCAACCTTAGGAGAGGTGACTAGATTGATTTCAAATAGAAATATGCTCTCTAAGAGAGAATAAAAGTACCTATAATGGATCATCATAATGACAATAAATAAAATAATATGGTAGTGATCATTAATAAGGGGATATTCCTTAAGCTCAAAATAATACCCCATGAACCTAAATTTATATTAAACATTTGTAGTGGGAATTGAGGACTATGTTAGAGTAATGGCTCAAGGACATCCCAACTTTCATTAGACCCTTGAATAAAATTAGGAACCAAATCCTTGCTTACCTCAAGGAGATCAACATTACTATGCTCTTCCACCATGATGGCATGCTATTTAGCATTGATGAATTTGGGTTCTAACTCACAAATTTCAAGGAAACCATGAAGAGAAAGGTGATCAAGGCCAACAAGGATAGGTAATTATATGTTTGTATATTTTTAATAATTCCAACACTAACATCATCTAGGTCAATGCAATGAAGGTCACTCTTGAGGTCACTCTTAAGGTAAATGATAAATTATTGACACAAGATAAGGTTCTCTTTAGGGAGCCACCTATCAACCTACCTAAGCTAGATAGAGATAAAAATCTTGTTTTATGGGAGATAAGAACTCAATAAGGCACCCAAATGTGATTAATAAGTGGTCTACCTTAGGGTTATAGATAATGATACTGACATCCCTTTTATGGTGCTATAAGGGAAAGTTATTGTCATGTTTTTAGTGTTCTTCCATCTTTTGTCTCTTTTGGGACACATATTGTATGGTTATAATTATTTTATCCATGATGACTCAGACTAAGATTCAATTCTAATTGGTGTAATATCCCATCTCACTTTTAAATATCTATTTTGTATCACTTTTATAGGGTTGAAACATTTGTAATAGAATGCATGAATAATAAATGTACTTAATGTTTTTGCATTCTATGGGTTTTAATTATATTTTAATGTGTGTGAATTAAAAATCCCTTCAAATTTTTCTATGAAAATGAGAGAATATTATTATGAAATTTTATGATATGATATTTTCTAAAATACATTTGTCTAATCAAGAATGAACAACATATTATTCTATTTGATTTATGAATTTCTTCTCTTTTTATATGTTAGTTATAAGTTTGCATGTATGTTAAATATAATATTGTTAATGCTTATCTATAGAATGAAGTTTTAGTAATTAAGCACATTTTGTATCATTTTAATCCATTCCCTATGTATCTAAAGTTCAATATTATGTGAAACTCAACATATAGTGGTGAAACTATAGCTAGGATTATATTCAATATTAAGCATTGAGGCTTCTATATTCACCTATAAATATTATTTTTATACCTTACCCTCCCCCTCTTTTATATAATTATTTAATTGATTTATAGGTAAGGATACATGATTTAGACTCAACAAATTGGATTAATATCACAGTGTACTTTTAGAAAGGATTAGTTTGTGTAGGGAGTTATTGTATATGTGGAAAATATTGAGCTTCCAATTATAATCACTCATCTCTTGGAGAATAATTCAAATAAGGATATATAATGGATCTAAATACATGCAATTGGTATGTCCATGAATTTTAAAATATTTATTATTCATATCACAATTTTCTTCATTATAACACACACAATATGTACCTTGTCTACATGGCTTGTATCAATAATTATTCTAGAATAACTTTATTATACTTCATTTATCAAACTAAATAAATTGAAACCATGTGAAATTATAATTCTAGAAACATTTTATTAACCATTAGATATAATTATGGAATACTTAAGGATGACAAACTACTTGAAAAAATAATTTAACTCATACTATTTTATAGAAAGTTACAATAAATTTAGTTATTTGGAAAGTCTAGAAATATATAATTTAATGTCTAAAGTTGTTTTTTATTTTCATATATTGGCTAAAGTGTGTTAATATTAATGAATATATTTTTGGGTTTCATGTAAAATATGGTGTGTGTCTCTCTCTTATATGGTACGTGTTATTGCTTTCAGTTTTATTACATATCTTTAATGTGTAACTAAGTGGTTAAAGTAAATGAATTTGATTAAGTAAAAGATATATGATATATTGTGAATCGGTATATCCCATGCTTAACAATTGGCATCAGAGATGGTTCCTTTGGAAAGAGTTTAATAGTTTGAAGGTAGATTAGGGAATGTACAATGGACAAGTAGCTAAAGAAGGTGAATCAATAGTTGAAATATATGGTTGAGGATATTAAGTAATAGGTGTGTATCTTAGATTCTAAGTTGGATATATAATTAAAACAAGATAAGATGTTTATTTAGGATCTTAATAATTAGCTAGAGGTTGCATATTAAAGTTTGAAATCAAGAGAAGAAGAGTGTAATAAGTTGAAGTTTGAGTTAGGTCCTTTGAAGGATAATCATGAGAGGCTCATAATCAAGGTTGAGAAATATCAGTCCAAGGTGAGAAGGATGCAAGTTTTAAATGCAAATTAAAGAAGACAATCAGGTATCCTAATGACTTCAAGTTTTCTAATTCTTTTCATGTCCATTAATTTATTTGTCATCATGTTGGTCATAAGGCAAAAGACTATTTAAGGAGAAGTAATTAGTCAAAGAGAGATTGCAGTCATCTTCAAGAAAAAGGTATGGGAAATGTTATTTGTTTTTATTGTCATAAGGTTGGTTGTATTGCTAAATTATGTCTAAATGGAGTAAAAAGATCCTCAAGGTATGTCAAAGGATATGAAGCCCCTATAAGGTATGAAAAGGGCCAAACATAGGTTTGGAGACCTAAGACAATAAAGGTTGATCAGGTTGAGTCTAAGAGTGAGAATATATTACTTGATACAGTGGAGAAATAATCAGATAAGGACTATGTAGAAATCTTGTTATTAGGAAAAGATAGTGAATACTAGTCCTAAAAATCCTATAGATCAAAGAGAATCTCTTGTTATATTTGAGAATGAGCCTTGTCAAGACAAGATATTTGCAAGAGTTGAGAAGATAAATAACATCATGGATGTAGAGGTTAGTGAATCAAAGAAGTTAGACATGCCTAAATGGATTATAAGAGAAAGAAATCAGTCTTATAGATGTAAGAAGATCAAGGAAGTAACAAAGGAGATGTGGGCATATCTTGAGTTCATTTTTTTTCTAGGACCCTTTTTGTGGGGTGTCTCTTCTAGGCTTCTAAGAGACACTTTACAAGAAAAATTGAAGCATGGTAGATGTTCTTGGGTCTTGGCTATGTTGCATGACAAGAAAGTCATGAAGGTGAGTTGATAAATTAATTTGTATATCATTTGAGGGGGAGACAAGTGTTATCTCAAAGACAAACTCTATTTCATTGATGTCAAAGGGGGAGAAATATAGGAATAGGTTCAAAAAATAGGATACTATACTAAGGGGGAGTTATTGTTTGTTTCTAGTTGGTTTAATTTGTAGTTTGTGCATGTCTTAGTTTCAAGTTGGCATGTGTAGTATATATTTTTAGAATGTTTTAGTTTCAGTTTGAGGTTACCATCAATAACAAAGGGGGAGATTATTGGAAATATTGTCATTGATGTCAAAAGTCTAGAAATATATAATTTAATGTCTAAAGGTATTTGTAATGTTCATATCTTGGCTAAAGTGTGTTAATATTAATTAAGTATTAATGAATATATTTTTGGTTGCACAAAGACAAAAGAGGGAAAATGAGGAAGTCAAAGAGTCACCAAGTAAAGACAAAAGACGGAAATGATGCATTTTCCCATGAAGGGTCACCTTGAGGAATTCAAAGAGTCACCAGATAAAGACAAAAAAAGGAAAGGACACATTTTCCCATGAAGGGTCACCTTGAGGAATTCTAAGGGTCATGCAAGACAATTTTGGCACCATTTTATGTGTGAATTGAAAGGTCTCAAAGGGTGATTTCCAAATTTCATTTGAAAGGATATAAAAAGAGGCTTGGGAAGCCATTTTGATGTATGGAAGTGAATTATTTTATCTAGCTAAGAAGAGCAGAGAAGAGCAATGAAAGAGAAGAGATATAGTAGTGTGCTATCATTTTTTGAGAAAGAAACATTGAGAGATAGTGATGTTTTATACACAAAAGGGGTTGGTGATCCTATGGGTTGGTGCTTGCAAATCATTGATGTGTTGGTGCTCAGCAAAAGGGTTAGTGCTCCTACAAGTTGGTGTTTGTAAACATTATAAAATTGAGTTGGTGCTCATTTGTATACTTGAGATTATTCTCAATGGTTTTTCCCACATTGGGTTTCCATGTAAAATTCTCTCTCTCTCTCTCTCTCTCTCTCTCTCTCTCTCTCTCTCTCTCTCTCTCTCTCTCTCTCTCTCTCTCTCTCTCTCTCTCTCTCTCTCTCTCTCTCTCTCTCTCTCTCTCTCTCTCTCTCTCTCTCTCTCTCTCTCTCATGTCGTGCATGTTATTGAAAATTTTTTATTGAATATATTAAATATATGATTAAGTGGTTAAAGAAAACAAAATTTAATTAAGTAAAATATATATCCCATGTTTAATGGTTATCACCGTATCCTTAGATGTTATAATCAAATAATAATTAAATAAATCCTTAACCTCATAAAGCTTATATAAAATGAAATTATGTAATCATCTAAAATTTACACTTGATTGATAAGAGTGTTATTTGAGACCACCCATCCCTAGCTTAGCCTTAGACCTATTTTAAGGCCTATTTAGATACTTATCTAGCCCTTGTGTGGGCCAAAAATGTCCCTAAAGTAATTCCAAACCCTCATTTTAGCATCTTGGCCCCTAGTGCCTCAATTTCTACCACCTAGACACTAAAACCATAATTTGGAAAATAACACCAATGGAACTATGTCCCGAACTAGGTTTTATTATCCTTTTTATACCTTTGGCCATTAATTGATATCATTTAAAATCAAAAACCACCTAGGGTTAGATTAGACCTCTTTTATGACCTGCATAAGCATTATAATAATATATATACATGAATTTTATCCCTTTATCCACTAGATGGAACACAAATTAACTTATAACAATTTGTAAATAATCAAGGTTATCATACCTTATTCCACCCTACTTATGCATATAATCATCTTTAACATTATTAAGATCATATTACTCAAATTTATAGTCTCAAGCACATTTAAATCACTCAATATGACATTTATACTAACTTAACTTTCACTTGCACCAACACATAGGTGGGAAAAACTACATCGGTCTTGATCCCTCCTCAAAGTATTGGTATATAGGCAACTCTCATCATAGTGGGGTATTGAGGATGTCTAGCCTACCCCACTAATATCACAATTTTGATACTTGTGGTACTCAAATACCCTTAAAACACAAATGTCAAGGGTTTTCTCCTAAATCAATTCAAAATAGTGTATATATAGTGAATCAAATTTCATCTACATAGGTGTAAGCTTGGCAAACTTAGACATAGGTGTACCCATAAGCTCAAAATAGTTATAAATAGAGGACACTAGCTCTAAAATTAGGACATTAAAACCATTGGTGTTACTACCTAATTAGGGAAATACTATCTAAGAATGTTTTTTACACCAGATCCTATCCATGACATTCAGATCATCTCCTATCCCAGTTTATAGCCTCTAGATTATCTTATCTTAGTTAATTTTGAGATAAGAACTTATTTACATAATTTATTGCTATTTTTAGAAAGTTCAAACTAGGTCAATTATTTTAAAAATTAGTGGTTATATTTATTATATATTTATACCCTAATTTACTATACTCATCCCCTTTAATAACCTAGTGTTTAAACTCCATAAACCCTAAAAAGTTAAATCATTTAGTGAACTTGACTTACTTTGAATACTATCCAAACCCTAACCTTAGATATTATTAGGGTTTTTATACTTTGATTCCCTATTTTTAGTGTTTGTGTTAGGTTTTTAAGACTTGATATATTATACCCTAGCATCCCTCTTCGAGGTTATAATCCCAAATTTCATGGATAAAGAAGATTATTTTCCTCTTTATCTCCAAGAGGGTGATAGTTACTTTCCCTCTAACCACATCCATGCTATGACTCCTCCATGAGTTAAGGAAACCTATGTTGAGCATGGTATTGAGATGCACTAATTTTCATTTATGTCAAGTTCATCATATTACATAATGCATTAATGACAAAGTGATACGTTCTAATTGGATTTGAGAGTGCATATCATATGTGAAGGTATTTAAGGTGATTGAATATGTTTGAGGGGTTATATGAGGGGAAAAAAGTGCTTGGATTACTTATGGAACTGAAAATAATTAATTAGAGAAGTGTTATGAAGGTCCAAGTTATCCTAGTCAACTTAGCAGAACTTCTTGAGTAATCAAATTGATGACATCATAATTAGCACATTTGAAGGTGTCAAAAGAAAGTGGTCACATGGGTCTATTAATATTTGTGCCTAAATCATATGGTTCAAATTTAAGATCTTGATATGGTGTCTATAAAAATTTATGGTGGTTCAAATTTTTTATCTGATGCATATTTTGCTATTTTCCATACTTAGCCAAATTTGCAATATCAGGTGACCATTAGAATTCAAATGTTTGAATTTACAAAGGAAAACTAGTCAGTAGTTTTTTGTTTATAAATTTTTATATTAGATGAATTTGATTATGGTGTAAAAATAAAATTGGTATAGGACTTAAATGGATATATAATAAAATTTATTATGAGGTTTGAATAGTTTTAAAATTCCATTTATTTCATGTGAGAGTTGACTATTGTTGACTATGTTTTTTTTGAATAATCCAAGGTGCAAATAAATTATTATAAAAGTAAAAATATTAATAAAAACTTATTTGTATAAAAATAATAAATTAATTAGAATACATATATTTCATCTTAAAAGTGATTTGGATTTTTTACTATCTATATAGGTGAAGTTATTAGAGGTCAAAGTAAAATTTTGTTGATTGTAATTATTGTAGGTTTGAGTATGCTTCTTACAGTGGTGTTTATGAGAATTTTAAGGCTAAATTAAGGTGTATTATGGATTTGATGATTTTATTCAGGTATTTATATTTCCATAAATATGTGGATTGTACATGTAAAGTTTATATATAATTAATTTGAGCCTCTTTTGTGAAGACAGTGTTTTTGAGCTAATTAAGCCTAATAGGTCTTTAAGACCTACTGGAGGTTTTAGAGTATGAACAAATGATTTGATGTTTATTAATAATTTAAAAGGATAATAAATGATGAAATTAAATTTTTTGAAGCATTTTGGGTCATTGGTAAGGTCCATCTGGACCATAGTGGCTCAAAGTGCTCCATGAAGGGGAATTAGGTATCCATGGGACCTAAAGAAAGCTTGAGGTCTAAAAGAGGTTTTATAAGGTGAGAAAGTAAATTGGAGTATTGTATGAATTTTTAAACATATATAAAGCATTTAGGAACTTGTTTAAATTTTTTTTAAATGGTTCTATTATTGGTTAAGGGCTATTGGTATCTAAGTGTAACGTGTGGCCTAATGGATGGCTAATTGCTTAGGTCTTGCTTAAGTCTAGTGTGTTATTTTGAGCCATTTGAATCATGGATGACCTAATGAGTTATTTTATATAATATGTAACATTTAAAAATATATATTTTTATGTTTATACAATCATGTAAAGTGTTATTTTTGACCAAGTAAATGTGATGATCATGAAGGCCCTATAAAGGGCATAAACAGAGATGAAGGTTTCTAGTGTTAAATATCGAATAATAGAGAAGGGTGATCATGATTAGTGGATAGATTGAAGAGAATATAAGTTTGAGGGATATTTATGTGAAATAAATGTCATATTTATTATGTTTTAATATTTTTATTCTAGGCTTGAAGATTAAGGATGAGCAAAGAGATGTAGAGTGATCAAAAAGACTATTTTGGATAAATTGTTTGTGAGTTAGACAATTGAAGAGTGAAGAGAGTGGTATGAGATTTTTTATAAGTTTGTGGGGGAATTAAAATCATAATAATAACATTTTTAACATGTCATTAATATCAAAAAATGGTGATTAATGTTGTGTGCATGTGTGTGCAGGTGGCGAGCTATTGGATTACTTGTTTCAAAGCTAGATAGGCCTTTTTATCTAGTTGAGAGTTATAAAAGAGGAATAGGATTTTATGAGGTATAAAGGAAGGTTTTTAGGTGTTAAAAAAAATTAATTATATCATTATTTGTATAAGAGATCAGATTAGATGTGGAGATCAATTTAGTGGTGATTAAGTTGGTGTTTGATCATTTAGGGGGTTGTATCCTCCTTGTTAGTTGGTGTTAGCTAAAGGTCTAGTGGGTGCTTGGCCAAATTGAGGGGTGGGTAATACTTTATCAGTTGGTGATGATATAAATTGAAGTAATAAATTTATATCATAATATGCCAAATCTTCTTGGTTGGTTTTCTCCCCCATTAGGGTTTCCCACATAATTCATGTGTTATGTGCTTTGATCTTGCATTATTTTCTTTGTTCATTACAATGAATGATTTATATGTTTCATGAATTATTATGTTGAATGGTTAATAGTTTGAATAATTAGAAGTTAATTTTATTTGTTTTCATCATTGATTCACACCCCCCCCCCATTATCTTAGTGATTATGTTTCCAAAAATTGGTATCAGAGTAGGTCCTTTAGGAAGGCTTGACAGTAAGAAGGTGGTCTTTGAAGCACAAAATGGTTAGGTAAATAAGAAAAAAAAAATCAATATTTTAGGTATATGGCTAAGGATTAAAAGGATAAATTTTTTACCTTAAAGAGTGACAAGGTCATAATGGCTAAAGAGGTTGAGAAGCCTATTAAGGATTGCATATCTTAGTTATAAGATGTTAATGCAAGGATAATTTATATGGAGGCTCTTAAGGAGAAGGAATGTATCTTTAACTCTAATGTAGCCTTAGAAATAAAAAAGTATAATATAACTATTCATAATCTTAATAATTAGTTAGAGGCTACAAATTCAAAGTTGAGGTCAAATAAGGCCGAGTGTGATCAATTGAAAACTGAGCTAGGCTCCTTGAAGGTTGAGCATGAGAAACTAGTGGTCAAAATGATTAAGGTGAAGCAAGAGGAATTAAATCAATTCAAGGCTGATATAATGAAAAACAAGGTGAGATGACCAGCTAGGTGGCTTAATTCCATAAGGTTTGTCAATTCATCTCATAATCAATATTATGCTTGCAATTAGTTTGGTCACATTGAAATAGATTGTAAAAGTACAAGTAACTTGTCAAAAGGAGATAATAGACATCATCAATAAAAAGGTATGAATGATATTATTTGTTTCAAATGTCATAGAGTTATCCATATTGAAAAATATTATAAGAACATGTTTAATGAGTTATCCATGCAAAACAAGGTGTATGGATATCGTAGTGTGCAAGGAAGAGGTCATACATAGATATGGAGACCTAAGAATATTAAGAGAGATCAGATTGAGATGAAGGATGAATTAGTTGATGATCATATTATTCAATATGGTTTATTTTATGTTGTATATGATCAAGGTGTGTTTAGAAGGGAGTCAAAGAGAAGATGGATGAGATAATCAATCCTATGAGGAGGCTTAGGAAAGATAAACAAACTAGTGAGAGTATGGAGACTTGGGAATATCATAAGTTTTTGGTGGTCTAAGTTCCTTGGTAGGTGAGGTATCTCCATTAGCATTCATAGAGGCATTACTCATTCATTTAAAGAATCATGTAATGATGTTTTAAGGTTGATAAGTGAGATATTAGTCAATGGGTCAAGGTATGTTCTTTGTTTTAATATGCATATAAGTTGAGTATGGATTCTTTCTATTTGTTTCAAGATTTTAAAATATGTATATCACCTATTAAGATCTGTGAGAATTGATTTGAAGGTCTGAAGTTATTTGTGTAAGAAGATCTTTCTATTTGTTTCAAGCTTGTCAAATATGTATATCACCTATTAAGATCTATTAGAAGTGATTTGAAGGTATGAATTTGTTTGTGTAATACGATCTTACTTTGATTGTCATTAGTTGGCATAAGGGATTTAACACAAGAAACCCTTGACATGGTATATCTTGGGTTCTATAATGAGTTGGGTTACCAAACTTGGTGAGTTGGTGTAAAATTATGATATACAAGTTCTCAATGAGGTTATGGTGTGTTATAACTATTCCCTTGGTGTAAATGCATGAGAATTTAAAGTTATGTATCTTTGTTTTTAATGTACCTCTCTAAAGTGATCTAGGAGAGGAGTATCTTTTCTTGTGAAAGAGAGAGGTCTTTGAAGGGATAAACTTATGAAGGTAAGTTTATCTTGTAGTAGAAGGAAGGCATGAATGCAATAAAATTTCATCCATAGATGGCCTGATGAGGCACCTTGTTTAGGTTGGTACCTTGAAGAGATCTTATAAGCATGGATTCAAGTAAGTTTAGTTGCTTTGAGTATGTTCTTAATTTTCATATCAGTTTTGATTGTTTACATAATATGAGAAGGTTTGTAGACCATTAAAATAGGTCATTTAGGCCCAATAAGATCAAAATTTGATTTAGTTGTCTCACGAAAGGATGTTGGATAGTTATGGTAACCTATGTGTGGATGAATATGGCTTAATTCAAGGTATGTTCTTGTAAGAGAGTTTACTTGTATTTATTTTCAATATTTTGGTTTTGATCAGGTGGAATATGGAGTTAGGGGGAGATAATTTAGGTTTATTTATTATTATGTGAAGTTTGGGCATGTTTTCTATAAGCCAAGAATCAATGAGCAATTCAGATAGAGGTATATTCTCTTCAATTGATAATATGTAAGGTATGCATAGAGTGAGGGGGAGCATATATGAGATGTTTCAATTCTAAGGAGCTTGTTTATTTGAGTATGGTTAAATAACATGTTATATGATATTATCATGATGTTATGGGGAGATATATAATATATATAGGTAGTTTTTCAGGTCCAAGGATTAAGTTGACATATTAAGGAAGAGACCCGTTGTCATTAATGTCAAAGGGGAAGAAAGTTCAAAATGAAGGAGTTATTCACTTTTGGAGAGAGAATTATTAAATGTGTTTTTCATCAATTAAAAAGGGGGAGATTGTTGAGCATGGTCTTGAGATGCATTAATTTTCATTGATGTCATGGTGATCTTAGTACATAATGCATTAACGACAAAGTGATAAATTCTAAGTGGATTTGTTATTGCATATCATATGTGTAGGTATTTTAGGTGATTGACCATGTTTAATGAGTAATATGAGGGGAAAAAAGTGATTTTGGTACTTATGTAAGTGAAATTAATTCATTAGAGCAGTCTTGTGAAGGTTTAGGTTATCCTAGTCAACTTGGTAGAACTTCCTGAGTAAGAAAATTGATGATGTCATAATTAACATGTTTGAAGGTGTCAAAAGAAAGTGGTCACATGGGTTTATTAATATTTGTTCATATATCACGTGGTTCAAATTTTAGGTCTTGATATTTTGTATATAAAAATTTATAGTGGTGCAAAGTTTGTCTCCCACGTAGATTTCACTATTTTCCATACTTAGCCAAATTTACAATATCAAGTGAGAGTTGGAATTCAAATGTTTGAATTTAAAAAGGAAAACTAGTCAATCGTTTTTTGTTTATAAATTGTTATATTGTTTGAATTTTATGGTGGCATAAAAAATCAAAGTGGTATAGTACTTCAAGGGATACCAATAAAATTGATTAGGAGGTTTGAATGGTCATACAATTGAATTTATTGCACATGAGAATTGACTGTGTTTTTTCTAAATAATCTAGGGTGAAAATAGATGATTGTAAAAGGAAAAATAGTGGTCAAACCTTATTTGTATAAAAATAAAAAATTAATTATACTCCATATATATCATCCTCATAGTGATTTTGAATTTTTAATGTCCGTATAGGTGAGATTATTGCAGTTCAAAGTTGATTTTTGTTGATTGTAATTAATACATTTTTTAGTAGGCTTCTTGAAGTGGTGTTTATGAGTATTTAAAGTATGTATTAAAGTGTCTTATGGATTGGATGATGCTACTAAGGTCTTTATATTTCCATAAATTTTGTATACATTTAGTTTGAGGCTCTTTTGTGAAGATAATGTTTTTCGGCTAATTAAGCCTAATACATCTTTAAGACCTAATGGAGGTTTCATAGTATGAGTGAATGATTTTATTTTTATTAAACATGTAAAAGGATCATAGAGGATAAAATTAAAGTGTTTTAAGTGGTTTGGTTCATTGGTAAGGTCCATCTAGACCATAGTGACTCAAGTGTTCCATGAAGGTAAATTAGGTCTCCATAGGACCAATTGAAGGTTTGAGGGGTAAAGTAGGTTTCATAAGGTAAGTGAGTGACTTGGAATATTGTATGACTTGTAATAAATATATAAGGCATAGAGGAACTTGTATTAAAGTTTTTAAAATGATTTCATATTTGGTTAAGGGATATTGGTATCTAAGTGTAATGTGTGGCCTAATGAAGGACTAATTGCTTAGGTCTTGCTTAAGCCTAGTGTGTTATTTTGAGCCATTTGAAGCATGGCCAACTTAATGAACTATTGTATATTATATGTAACATTTAAAAAGATATACTTTTATGTTGATTCAATAGTATAAATTTTTATGGCTGACCAAGTAAATGTGATGATCATGAAGTATCTATAAAGGGCATAAACAAAGATGAAGGTTTCTAGTGTTGAGAAGTGAATAATAGTGAAGGGTATGCATGATTGGTGGATAGATTGAAGAATAGATAAGTTTGATGGATATTTATGTGACTTAAAGGTCATATTTATAATGATTTAATAATGTTTTTCTAGGTTTGAAGATTGAGGATGAGTGAAGAGGTGTAGAGTGATGCAAAAGGTTGTTTTGGATACATTGCTTATGAGTTAGACAATCAAAGAGTGAAGTGAATGGTATGAGAGTTTGTAAAAGTATGTGGGGGAATAAAAATCATCAAAATAACATTTTAAACATTTCATGAAGATTATACATTAGTGATAAAGTTCATGATCATGTGTGTGGAGGTGGTGAGTTATTAGATTGCTTGTTTCAAAGCTAGATGGGCATATTTGTCTAGTTGAGAGTTGTAAAAGAGGAAGAGGTTTGTTGAGGTAGAAATATAATATTGAAATAATTTGAATTTTAGTCAAATTGGGTCAACCCCTATATATTGAAACTTTTTCAAAGGTTCATATATGTCTTATATAGGTCTCATGTGGTCTAAACATCTCACCCATCCCTACTCTAGCCTTGGTCTAAGCCTAGCTTCTTTGTACTAGTCTAGTCAACCAAAGTAAACCCTAGTCAAACATGGTCAAATGCTCAAATTGTTTTTAAAATGTCCTAATATGGTCATTTTAATGTTTTTAATTGTTCTTAAGTCATAAATTTATCCTTTACCATGTTTCATATGTAAAAATGCCCTTTTTATCACATTTTGGCTTATTAAATGACTTATACGAACTTTAAAGGAAGCATATTTGTCACAATGTTGGAATTAAACATGGAATAGGTTAGATAATGTCATTTATCAGTCATATATCAGTTTAATAAATAGTTTCATGTTTGAAAATAGTATAAAATCCTCAAAACTACTCATTAATAGCACTTGTATAGACTTGGGAAGTCCACCTTTGGCTAAAAACATGGATAGTGTCTCTTAAACACCCTAAAGTCGTTTCCATGCTTGGTGTGCTAAGAAAAGGTGAAAATTTTCTATTTTTCTTTTGTTTCATCTTTAATTCCTTTATAAGCTAAGAAAGCTAAATTTGGAATGCTTAGTACAAACCATACAGGTGGAGTTGGGAGGAATTATCTTGGGGGTTTAAGGGACCTTGAGTCAACTTAAATTTCATGGAAACAAGTTTCAATTTCATGGATCCCTTTTTATGAACCATCACTAAGACCTCAGGTAGTTTTCTATACTTCTTCATCCAAGAGGGGTCATTATTTGAGTTTGTTTTATAAAATTTTGTTTCGATTTGATAAGTTTTGTTGTTTCCTATGTTTCTTATGTCATAGCCAAAAGTTTCCCATTGTTTTTTTGGGCTTTTAATGTCTTAATAACTCAAGGAGTTTCATCTAGACTTGTTTCAGTTAGGCAGCCATGAGAGTGCATTACAAGCATTACTATAAGAGATTTTCACATTAAGAGAAGAGTTTAAAATAGTGTTTTTAAGATTCCATTGATATAAATCAGCCCTTTAAGGATTTATAAAAGAGATATCTCTACACATGAGGCCTAATTTTACACATTATCCACATGTTCCTTCTTTATTTACTCTTTTCACCTATAGGCATGTGATTTACACATAGAAGAGGGTGTTTGAAGTTAATTTTAAAGTGATATTTATGAGGATAATCCATTTGAGGATTTATAAATCCATTTGGGGTATTATGAGGCTTTTAACAAACTTCTCTTGTTCAATTCCATCCTCCCTATCTACACACAATCAGATGCACAACTTCAAGTGGCCTAAGTAGAGGATGTAGAGGTCACATGGAGAATTTGGAAATCTTGAAGAGAATCCTCTTATTTTGACATTCTGTAATAGCATTATATAATTTTATAATGAAATATATTGAAAAAAAAAGAAGTGAAAACACGTTTTAAGGAATAATTCTGAGTTTTCACCCCTTGTCTCTAAAAACCCAAAATAGAGGCCATGTATGTGTTGGAGTGAACTTATAATTAAGTTTCAAAGATAATTTTATGATACCAAATTGCTTGGCCTTATCTCCCTTAGAATAGATAATAAATTTAAAAAATTTTAAGGTATGATGTCAAGTGGAGAGGAGTGTTCCATATGCCCACATTTGCTCTCAAACACATTGAAGATAGTCGGTAACATCTATAGGAATGTGAACCAAAAGACCTTTTGTCACCCAAATGTTTCAATTTAAAACCATGATTCATGATTGAATATGTTTTATTATGTATAAATGAGTTTTTAAGGCTTAATATATCAGTGTAAAATAGGTTGGATGTTTTGAGACCTCCTCATACTCATACCCTGTCCATACACATGGAAAAATGCTTACCTAGAGATAGGTAGATAGACAGTGAGATTAGGAGGTCTTGATGGTGTTTTTAAAGGAAATTAAAGGAATTAAATAATTACAAAACATATTTTTTAACATCAATGAGGTTTTAAATAACTTTTTGACATTATGAACAAGTAGATGAAATCAATAAACACCCAAAACTAGCTAAGAAGGACTGAGACAATAGTGAGTACAAAAAGCTCAGTTGAGTAAGCATAAAGATGAGATTGGGGGATTAAAAAAAATATATTGGATATTAAATGATTATATACATCATTATCAATTAATTTCAAGCTTATATATCTTATTAAATCCCAACTACCATCTACAACCTTGCATATGGAAATATAGGTAGTGAGTTAAGACTAAGGTTTTATTGGTACTAAAATAAACTATGTTGGTGGAGCTTGGATTATAAAAAGTGGAAGGTGAATTAAAATAAATCTTTAAAATTTCCCAAAAATGTTTTAAAGTCTCATTTAAAACACTAACCTATAGTTAGGGTCAACAATATGTCTTAGTCTAGGTAAACATAGTCATAATCAAGGATTGGGAGGCTCAGTCTTGAAGACCATGGTAACAAGGCAAGGTAAGGAAGAGTTAAACATGATTAAAAACATTATGATATGATATGAAGCATAAAATTTAATATCATTCCATATTTTAAAGTACTAATTCATGCACATACATACCTACAGTAGACCCAAAGAAGTTGTCACAGTCAATTAGGTAGAGAGGATTCTTGTTGCAACTTGAAGTTGTAAAGGAGATGATTTATAGTGAGATAAAGTGATAAAATGTTCCTCCACATATACATAATAATTATTTAACCTTTAAATTACCTTAAATATTTCAAATCCACTATGGTAAGTACCTCAACATTTATGCATACAATCAACATTCAACACCCTGTAGATAGTGTGCCTAGTAAAAGTCTACCTAGTAAATGGAGGAAGTTAGAGGTCTAAAACATGTCACCAGGAGATAAATATTTATAAAAATTATCCTTTGGATATTTATAATCACATATATAAATTGTTTTTTCTAAACAAATAGGTAAATAATCATATGTTCTATCTTAGAGGTAAGGCACTTTTTACCTTGCAAAAACCCTACAATCCTAGAAAAGGAGATCAAAACATGGATCAGATGTCTAGGAAACTCTTCAAGATTATTTTTGGAGATGTGATACATAAAATAAAACATTTTAAAACTTTATATAATGTCTAAAATCAAACAAGGTGCTTTATGCAACAATACCTATATGTAGACTTAGTTAGGCAAGGTACAAACCTAACACCAAACAGGGAGTCACTTCTAGTCCTAGCATTTGAATTTAATTATAATGATTTGAATAATGTTAATTGGGGTGTAAAATTATATTTTAAAACTATATAATTTCATGTAAATTGTCAATATGATTCTTTTATCTCAAGAGTGTAGGGCAGACCTACTAAGCAACATTAGACCTAATGCCAAAGTGGGGGTCTTTTCATTTATAACTCTTAGTGACCTATTATAAGATTTGAAACATTTTTTCAGGGTGTGTATAGAGGTTATTTATATTTTAGTGTGTAGGGGAGGTATCCAATAAGACATTTTTGGTTTTAAATGAACTTAGACCTTAGAGAATGCTCAGAAATCATAAGAATGACCATCTTGAGATGCTTAGAACTTGTCCACCACTTTCCATGGGACCTTATAATTATCAAGGGATTTAGGGATGGTCCCTAATAGTCCCTAAATTTCATTTAGATATAAATTATCCAACACTTTCCATGTATAATTGGAAATATCTTGAGTGCCAAGTGTGAGAGGTGCATGAGAAGGAGTCATTTTGTAAGTATTTGAGATGATTGCTCATGGTCAGAGGAATATAAATGATTGAGGATAAATAAAATGCATGTGATGTATGTTTTTTACCCCTCACCTTAATATCAATCATCATTATTGACCCTATTTAGTGGTATGGCAATTTCGTCAAGGCAAATCATGAGGGCAGTTTCTTGTGCAAGTAAAGATAATATATGCCACATATGGAGGAGTTAGCTAAGTTGAGGGAAATTTGTACTTATTTTCCTTGTAAGACATATCTCATTCCTGATTTTATTATTTTTAAAACTCATTATCCTTTCTTGACAAGTGTCTTAGTGACTCTTGAGCTTCACTTTTCCTCTCTCCTCTCACAGTTGCTATAAATTTTATCCTTTTTAGTTATTTTTATCCATCTCTCCACCTGGTTATGGTGAATCCCTACCCAATTTTTGCCTTTAATTAATGAATAATGTTGTTTTACCTCATTTAATATTTCACTAAGTTCATGTTTTGGTTGTTGGTCTTGTGCAAGTGTATTTTACTTACCCACACATGTTACTCTTCTTAGTGCCTTATGTGAATTGAAAACTCTCTTTTATAGGTCAACAAGAAGTGTCTAATGTGGATTTTAGTTATATTGAGTAGCTCATTCATTAGTGTTTCTAAAATACCTATTATCTAATTCATCCTATCTTAAGCTCTCTTCAAGACCCCATACTTGAAAAATTGATGTAGAAGAGGAGTTTTGAATTGGATGAAGTGTACGTGTGGGATTATCCTTAGTTCCAAGTGTATTATAAGTGGCATGAGTAAACCATATATTTTGTGTATCACCTCCCCTAGATTAGATTCATTTTCAGTTATCCTTCTCCATTTTCACCCCCCGAGAGTTAGTAATAGGTTTGAACTATAGTGATACATCAAGGTAACTATGCCTAATCTAGAGATCCACTTCAACTTTGGGTCACCCACATCCATGAGGTGGTTCCATTATGCCACTTGAATGAGGAGAGACTTGTCAACTCCTTAAAGGGGGAAAGTTTAGGTGATAATAGGTACATTTTAGGTGTTAGAGAAAGAAAGGTATATCATCAGGTGTATAAGTCATCATATTAGATGTGGAGATCAGTTTGGAGGTGATTTAGTTGGTTTTTGATCACCTATGGTGTTGTAGACGCCTTGATAGTTGGTACTATCTAAAGGTCTAGGGAGTGCTTGACCAAATTGAGGTTTGGGTGATCCTTTATCAGTTAGTGTTAATCTAAATTGAAGAAATACCTTTATAGGATAGTATTCCAAAGCTTGTTTTAGTGTGTTTTCTCCCCCATGAGGGTTTCCCACATAATTCATGTGTTATGTGCTTTAATCTTGCATTGTTTTTTATTCATTGCAATGAATGGTTTATATGCTTCATGAATGCTTATATTGAATGGTTAAGAGTTTAAAGAATTAGAATTGAAGTTTATTTACTTGAATCACTGATTCACCCCTCCCCCCCCTGCAATTAGTGATTGTGCTTCCAAAAACCTATATTACTAATTTAAATTTCTATACTCAGCCTATCCATCCTTCAAACCCTTCCCTTCCCATATCTTTTACATAGTGTGTGTGATTACACCTTCGATTAGAAGTAGCTGAGGTTTGTGATTGTAAGACACTATATGATCAAATTATTATTATGAGAAATCTAATTGTAGAATTAAATAATCGAAATCAACTATTACATGAAAAGATTACAACATTAGAAAATCAGTTTACAAGATAAAATCCTCTAGGGCACACTAGTGTTAATCATGTATATGCATATTTACCTGGTCAAATTATGTCAAGAAATGTTACATATCAAAAAATTAAATCATAACCACGTGCATATATAACTATTGATCCAAAAATTATTCAAAGATAAAATAGAAGTTCAAGTGAGATTTTAAGGTAAAAGATTAAATATAAGTTTATCAAGCTACCTCCTCTATATTTGGTAAGGATATCTAGATATTAATGTGCATACTATATAATTTCTAATGAGGAACCTAGACAAGATAATTCAATTAAACAATCCATAGTGATATAGGAACCTATTTAAAAAGGGTCAAATTTAGAAAGAGTAAAAAAGTGGTTTCCAAAGCATAACTCATATCAAATAAAGGTTCATAAAGTACATCTAGAGGAATAAAAAGTACAACAATAATTGGTAAATAAATTAAAAGATACAAATATACCTTCTGTAATGCGGTCCCACTTTCAAAATAGTATGGGTTTGGTCAAACGTATCTATAATAGTTTTATTATCAAGGTCAAGGGTTGGGTAAACATTCCCAAGGCATCATTACTCCTATTATATAATTTGATAATGTTGGTCAGTAAATTTTGGGATTTATTAAACATCCTAATACAAATCATTCACAGATATGATTTATCAAGGCAAAATATCTAGATACATAGGAAATGTTACAAAAAGAGCAATAACTTAAGTTGTAAAGTCAAAATCATGCTAAAGGAACAAGAATTTTCAAAAGAAGATTTCTATAAAAAGAGCATACAAAGAACCATATTCCTATAATAAGCATAATTTCAAATTAATAGTGACAAAAAATATTTCAAAGAAAAATTCAAAAAGGTTAACTCCATAGTATGAGGTAATTCCCTATGTTCATCTAGATACAACAAAAATTAACACTAGCATTTTAGGTTATTCTAATTTTTAAGATGTTGATAATGAAAAATAGTCAAATTCATATTGAAACTAAATTTAACTAAAATATATCAATCACACTACATGATAAGTTATCATTCTTATTTTTGACATAGGCCACATTCATAGTGAGTCTCTCATGAGACTCATCAATTAGTATGTTCTTCCTTATACATCATTACTCTTACTTTGATCCTTGTATATAGTTTTTTTGAAAGCACAATAACTTAGAGGGGGGGATGAATTATTTTAACAAAACCTTTCCTTCAATTAAATCCAATATTTCATGACCTATGAAAGCAACATTGAGATCTAGCAATGCATAAAGAACCATTCACATGAGCATTACACAATAAAACACACATATGAGTGGCTAAACCTCAAGGGGGAGAAAAAAATATGATATCTGAAAATGTAATATAATCCTATAAAAAAAAATATCAAATTCTTTTGAGCACCAACTCAACTTGGAGCACAAACCCTAATACAATCAAGTGCCCACTTGACTAGGCTTTAACAAGCACCAACTTGCAAGGAAGGACCAACTCCCTAAGTGACTAAGCACCAACTCATTCACCTCATCAATTTTTGTCACCATAATTATACTCTAATATTATGGTATCCATTAATTACCTCCTTCTACTTTTCCAAGCAATATTTTATTCACTTCTATTATTTACTTCAAAATAGGCATAAATTGCCTTGTATATATATAAGTCTCATGGTCACACACCACTTGGTTGAACACACATTTTTAAAATATTAGGTAAGAAATAAAATATGTCTTAATAAATATTATTAACATGATTAAAATTAACTTTTATTCCCTTTTTGTCTTTCATAAATCTATTAGACCTTATTCAACTTTTAGGTCTCATGGAGACCTAATTGTATTAGGTATATCTTCTTAGCATCAAAAATTGATTTTATTAGACATAGATGTCCATATCCAAAAAATAAAAACAATTAAATCACTTAACACATTACCTCTACTTACCTCATCCATGCTTTATTAAAATTATGTCTTTCATTCATACCATGAAAGCTCCTTTAGGACCAACTACTTTATTAGGCCTATGTATCTCAAAAGTCTATCTTCGAAAAAGAAACTCAAGTAATCTTAGGCTATTAAAATATAATAAATGAAACATTTATATAGGTTCTCCATGACCTTAGGGTCATCACCAAATTATTTTAACACTTTTATTCAAGAGATAAAAGCTCAAGAACATCTCTACAACTTACTCATTCAGAACTACCAATTTACCTCAAAGACTAGTGATGGTAACTTAGACCTCTAACACCTATGTAGATGTTTTCCATGATTATTGATGCATGTAAATTTTTCTATGATATCCTTATGACATCCTAAAATGAAAAATATTGGTCTTACAAACCAATTTCTTGACCTCATGTTTCACTGTCTTATCTGAACCAGACTATCCATTTTTTGAGTAACTCTTTCATTGAATATATGACCTCAAAAATTTATTAAAATAATTAACATATATAAAAATTAATGAATAAATTATTCATGTAATTTTTTCACCAATACATCATGCTTAGACCCTCAAATCCATCTTTTCATCTCTACCTGGGCTTTACACTATTTTTATTATTATGTTTGTCTATGAATGGCTAACTTGTATGACCAATTTAGCATATTTTAAAGGTGAAACCTATCTATAAACCATAATGAAAATTAATTATGATTCTATATATTATTCATCCATCTATTTTATTTCCTTGACAAATGCAACTTTTGAGAGCTACAATAATTTATTAACGAATAAGATTGTATCTATGTATTTTCTCTCTCATCTAACTAACCACCACCACTTAGAGGTACCTAGGAGATTTGAATACATGATCCAATATCTTGTATATAAATTTGAATAAATTATAAGCATATTTGAAAAATATCTTTCACATTGGGTCCTTATTAAGATTTTATGGAAGTTTAACATAGGTTTTGGTGTCAACAATTGTTCATAAAGGAATACCCCTTAAATCCAAAACCAATGCCTAGAGATCTTATCTAAGACCCTTACCCATATCTCCTTAACAAATAAGGATTCAATACAAAGGTTACATGTGCCAATGAATGTCTGAAAGTGCTTCTTAGGTCTTGAGACCTGATTCAATAAACTTGAGAAGGTGTAAAATAATATTTCATGAAATTTTATTCAAACTATATCCTCAAATTATTTTAACATGATTAAAAAATATATTTTACCTCTATATATGCTTACATATGAATACTTACCTTGAAATATGATCTTCATACTCAATAAGATAGGTAGGGTCTAGGATTGGTCTAGGTGCAAACTTTATCTAAAGGTCCTTCCCCTATAGGCTCACCCTGAGACTCTCATGGATGCTTTTACACCTTGGTCACATGCTCAAAAAAATTAATACAATATTAATGTTCCTTTTTTCATTTATTTCACTATACTTTGTTCACATGGGTTACCCTAAAAATCTTCATGTCATGACTATGCCATACTATACAACTTTGACATCAATGGCCTATACCTTTATGCAACCATAAGGCATTAATTACATTCAAATTATCTATTTATCCTTCTCTCATGACATCATTTTCTCATGAAAACACTCTCTCAATTCCCCTTTTTGTATCACACACTGCCAACTAGGCTTAGTCACCTTTGTCAACCACCTTCACAAGATACATCTATGACATCAATTATAATACTTAATAATCTCCCCCTTTATAATTAATGCAAACCAATCTCATAAACTTATCTCAACAATCAATTTCTCCCTCATTCTAAACTTTCTTACCCTTTAACATAAATTACAAAGAGATGCCTACAACTTCTTGGATCACACTTCTTACAACCAAAATACTCAACACACGGGATTATGAGTCAATAAAGCATCATACACACATGTTCCCCCTATATTTATGCACATCTTATCATCACTACTCACTTGCTCATGGATCTAATGAACTACTTTATTATCTCCCCCTAAACACTTTCCTTCCTCAATGACTATTAGGGATAGGAATTACACCAAATTCTAGACTTAGATATTCAAATTTTGCCTTTGGAAGTGGCTTGGTCAAAATGTCTACAATATAATCCTTTTTAGAAACATATTCAAGTTTAAAACTCTTTACACTTACCTAATATCTTGGGAAATGATACCTAATGGGAATGTCCTTAGTCTTAAATTACGTGACAAGATTCTTATAGAACTTGTATTGTCACAATATATAGGGCTAAGACTATCAGACTCCACCTCATAGTATTTTAAGGTGTGTCTCATCCATAGAACCTAAGTGTAACATGAAGATGTTGTAGTATACTTAGCATCATAAGTGGATAATTCCATTGATATTTTCTTCTTGCTTATCCATGAAACTAGGCACTCACCTAAGAAGAAGGATCCTCCACTAGTGATCTTCCTATCATCAAGACTCCCTACCCAGTCTACATATATATAGTCTATTAAGTTAAACTTATTGATCCTTATATACCACAAACCAAACTTAATGTTTTACTTGAGATAGATAAGTATCCTCTTGACATTTTGTAAATGGTTTTCCTTTAGATCTACCTAAAATATTCCCACAAGGCCTACTACTTGCATGATATCAGGTCTAGAGGTAGTGGTGTATAGAAAATTTCCAATAATTAACCTATATAAAGTTTGATTGACCCTTGGATATTCATATTCCTTTCTCAAATTACACCCTATGATCATAGTTATGCTAACTATCTTGTAAACTTTCATTCTAAATTTCTTAAACATTTATCTTATATACTTTGCTTGTAAAATGAATACACCTTTTTTTGATTGATTGATATGTAACCTAAGGAAGAATGATAGTTATCCTAGCATATAAATCTCAAAATATTTATTCATCACATCTACAAAGGCCTTAGTCATATTCTCATTATTTCCACCAAATATGATGTCATCCATATACACAACTTCTATCGGTTGATGGTCATCTTCTATCTTTATATATAGATTATTATTTACAACTCCTCTTTTGAATCCTTGTTCTAATATATACCTATTAAATCTAGCATAACAATCTCTAAGAACTTGATTTAGACCATAAAGAGACTTTTTCAATCTATAAACATAGTACTTGTTACCTAATAATGATAAACCCTTAGGTTTCTCTATGTATACCTCTTCTTCTAAGTTTCCATTTAAATAGTAGATTTGACATCCACCGATACACCTTGAACCCTTTGAATCTTGCATATGATAGAAACAATCTAATTTATTTCAATATTTATACTAGAGCAAAGATTTCCTTAAATTCTACCCTTTAAACTTTTGCATACCCCTTTCATACCAATCTAGCCTTGTTCCTAGTGACTTCTCCATATTCATCCAACTTGTTTTTAAACACCCATTTTATGTTGATGACATTATTGTCTTTAGGCATAGGAACTAGTTCCCAAATCTCATTCTTCTCTATTTGGTCTAACTCCTCATTCATAACACCTATCCAAAACTTGTATTTGTTTGCTTCTACAAAATTATTAGGTTCAATATTAGAAAATAGAGAAGCATTTTATTGATTTAGGTTACTTACTAGTCTTCTCCTTGTTTTCATACATGCATCCTTATTGCCAATGATTTGAAATTTAGGATGATCTCTTTGAATTTATATTGAGGGGCCCTTTTAATCTTGTTTTTCCTCAACTTCTTATTCTTCCTCATTAATCTCTATTATTTCCTATTCATTCTTGAAGACTAGATTCTTTGATGTATATTTTGATTGTGAATGTGATTTCTTTATCTCATTAATCTTCACATTAATTATTTCCACTATCTTCTACAACCTCTTATTATATAATCTATAGGTTGATCTTACTAATGAGTATCCCAAGAATATACCTTCATTAGACCTAGAATCAAACTTACCCATGTCATTCTCATACTTTTTTATTAAACATTTACTTCCAAATACTCTAAAGTGTTGCACATTATCAAGTCTACCTTTCCATAGTTCATAAGGATTCTTGTTTCCATTAGTCTTTATTTGTCCCCTATTTAAGATGTAGACTACAATGTTCACTACCCCTCTCTAGTATTCATTAGCTAACCTTAATTCTTTTAGCATAGTTATATCCATCTATTGAACTATCATATTCTTTCTTTCCCTTAACCCATTCTATTGAGGTGTCTTAGCTACTGAGAACTATCTCCTCATTCCATGAACCTCATATAATTCATCAAAATCATTGGAATAAAGGTCACTTCATTTATCAGATCTTAGGCACTTAATCTTCCCGTTCTTCTAATTCTCAACAATATCCTTGAGTAATTTAAACTTGTCAAAATATTATGACTTTTCTTTTAATAATGCTACCCAAGTCATTCTTATGTAGTCATATATGAGTAAAATGAATTAGCTATCTCATTGAATAATTTATATTCTTATAGGCCCATAGAGATTAGTGTGTATTAACTTCAAAGGTATTATATTAGAGTACTCCTTGGATTTGAACCTTCTTCTAGTCTACTTACCATGTTGTCATGCCTTGAAAAGTATGTTTGTAAGTGTGGTGATCTTAGGCATGTTCTTCATGGACTTCTTAGTACTTATCTTGACCATATTTTCAATGTTTAGGTGTCCTAACCTTTTGTGACATACCCAAATTTCATCCATCTTGTTAATAAATAATCTCTCCTTATTGAACTCATTAAAGACATATAGATTGTTCTCAATCCTCTTAGTTTTAACAACTAGCTTTCATAATTTAGCTCTCCTTATATCATACCCTTTTTATAAAAAAGCTAATGCGTGTCATTGGTTACACATTTGACTTACACTAAGTAGGTTATGTTTCAAAACCTTCACATACAATACATTCTTTCTCTTTGTCTTCCCATTGTCCATACTTAATATACCCTTGCCAACTATAATGGAAATTATGTTATCTCTAAATATCACTATTTGTGTATCATTATTATTCAATGAAATGAGCTTGTTATTGTTTCCTATCATGTGGCTTGAGTAACCACTATCTATATACTATTATGTGCCTTCATATTGATTGTGAAAGGTAGTTTGAGCTAGCATAGATTATTTATTTTTAGTCTTCTACTCTTTCATCTTGTCCACTAGATTTTACTTCTTGATCCATTTCTCAATGGTATGACTTTATACCAATTTATCTTGGTAAACCTTCCTCGTATACCTCATCTTATAGTCCCTTGAAATATGTCATCTTTGATCACAATTATAACATAGAATTTTGATTCTATTTTATAGATATGTATTCGTCCTATTCCTCCATGAATAATTCATTATTATATGATGTATGAAATCCATAGCCTTATGTCCATATTTATTACAAGAGAAATAATAACCATTGAATGAATCCACATACCTTGTCTATCTGATGTTTAATGCTATAAATCTACCATTATTTTCTCTTGCAAGAGTCACAATCTTCTTGACTTGTTAATGGTCAATTTGAGTTTTAAGTTTGAGATTTTCTACATAGGTTTAAATTTCCTTGTTTTCTTTTTGATCTTTTTTAAACCCAAGGCATGTCTTATCATGTGGAGACCTTTGACTACTCAAAATATCACCAAAAAATTTAACACTCTTATCAAATTTCTGATGTGTCTTCATCTTGACTATTGCTTGATCTAATTCTTCCTTCAAAAATTTCTCCATAATCATTCAGCCTGTTTCTAAACACCCATGTCTATTCCAAATTAGATGCATTCTTCCTCCTTGGTTTTAAGACTTGTACTAATAATTTCAATATGATTTTATAACTATTTTATGATCTCCTCATGTTCATTGTTGTTTTTTCTTAGTCTCTTTTCAAAGATATTGATTTGATCTTAATAACTCTTAACTAATGATATTAGTTTTTGGTTCTTCCTTATTTGGAACTTCAACTCCTCTAGAGCACTCACTAATTATTACTCAAGGTTCACTTCAGAATTTTTTTCATCTAATTCTTCATCATCCTTAAGGAATTTCCCTTTTGAGAAACCCTAATTATCTATTTATGTATCCATGAATATGGTTTCATTTCTATCATGGTCATTATTGTCATCATCACTATCAAATATACTAGTGTCACTTACATTAGATGACCTACTATCTTTTTTGGTATAAAAATTTCTTTTATTCTTGAATGACCCTTTCTTTCCATAATATTTATTAAAACCCTTTTTATTCTTGTTAGGCTTATAAACCTTCTTATCATCACCATGATGTTCATCATGTTTTCCATCATGCTCAATATTATCCTTATTAGGACATTCAGAGGCAAAGTGACCAATCTTACCATAATTAAAGCTTTTAATGACAACTTACCCTTGTACTTACCTAATCCTTTTATTAGTTTTCTAACAAACATGGATTATATATTATCATCATCAATGTTTATGTCAAAATCATCCTTAGCCTTATTACCTTATGACTTTTTCTCAGCTTTGAATTTAGCTTCCTTCTTAGAAGGTCTTCCATCACTTTTTCTCATTTCATAGGTAGTCAAGATGCCATGAAGCTCATCCATATGTAGTATGTTAAGAACTTTTATATCCTCCACAATAGACACGTTTAAATCAAACTTAGATGTTGGATATCTCAATACCTTTTTTACTAATTTTGATTCTTCCAACTTCTCTCCTAAGCCTTTGATGACATTTACCACTTCATCTACTCTTAATAGATAAGATGCAATGTCTTCATCCTACTTCATTCTCAGGCTTTCAAACTGCCTTTAGTGGGTCTGTAACTTTGATAACTTGAATTTCATGTCTCCTTAATATATGGTTTTCAAATTTTCCAAAATCCATTTGAATATATCAAAATGCATTACCTTTGTAGATTTTCCCTTTGAAATACCACATAATATGTAATTCAATGCCTTAGAGTTATTGTCACTTGCCTTCTTGCCTACTGTGTCACTTGGTGGTGTATAAGGTGGAGTGAATCCATAAACAATATATTTTCATATGTCATAGGCATAGGACATTATATAATTCTTCATTATAATGCTCAAAAATTCATATTTAGTCCCACTAAATTAAGGATTCTTATTGGTTGAGAAACCTCGTTTTACTTGATGACTAAATATGCATGTGCTTTTAGGATCTCCTTTAAGATATTATGCCTACTACAAAGGAACAAGATTTTATACCAATTATTGGAAGAATAATCACTATGGTCTGAATAAATGTACCAAAACCTTTCCTTCAATTACATCCAATCATTCATGAACTATGAAAGTAACATTAAGATCTAGAAATGCATAAAGAACCATTCACATGATCATAACACAAGAAAACACACCTATGAGTGGGAAGCCCTCAAGGGGAATAAAATAAAATATGATATATAAAATTTTAATACACTCATATAAAAAAAATATCAAATTATGTTGAACATAAACTTGACTTGGAGCACCAACCCCAATACAATCAAGTACCCACTTGACTAGGCTTTAGCAAGCACCTACTTGCAAGGAAGCACCAACTCCCTAAATGGCTCAGTACCAACTCATCCACCTCATAAATTTTGGTCACTAAACCTATAATATACTTTTATTGTCTCATTTCAAGACATTCTTCTATTTTTCCAATCAATATTTTATTCACTTCTATTGTTTACTTAAAAATAGGCCTAAATTACCTTGTATATATAGAAGTCTCATGGTCACACACCAATTGGTTGTCCACACACCTTAAAACTCTTAAATAATCCATATAATAGGTATTATTTAATATTATTAACATTATTAAAATAAATTTAGTCCTTTTTGGTCTTTCATAACTCTATTAGGCCTCATTTCACTTTTAGGCCTCATGGAGACCTAATTGCATTAGATTTATCTTCTTAGAATCAAAGCTTGATTATTTTAGACCCATATGGCCTTATAAAAAAATTTAAAACCATTCAATAACTTATAAAAATACCTATAATAACCTCTTTCGTGTTGGATTATACCTGTGTCTTTTGCTCATACCATTAAAGCTCCTTTAAGACTAACTGCCCTATTAGGCCTGTGTACCTCAAAAGTTTGTCTTGAAAAAATGAAACTCAAGTACTATTACTATAATAAAATATAAAAAATTAAACATTTATATAGGTTATCCATGAAATCATGGTCATAAAAAAATTATTTGAATACTTTTATTGAGGATATAAGGGCTCAAGAACATCTCTGCAACTTACTCACTCAGAACTACCAATTTACCTTAAAGACCAATCATGGTGACTTAGACCTCCAACACCTATGTATATATTTTAAATGATTTATGTTTAATTTAAATGGTCATATTGTATCCTTAACACATATTAAAATTGAAAATTCATATGGTCTAATGATAAATATTGGTCTTGTAGACCAATTTCTTAACGTCATGTTTTGCAGTCTTATTTGAACTAGACTAGCCATTTTCTAAGTAACTTTTTCACCATATATATGAAATAAAGAAATTAATAAAATCATGAACATGAATAAAAATTAATTTATAAATTATTCATTTAATTTATTTCACAAATATAACATTCTCATACCTTCAAATCCATATTCTCATCTCTCCCTAGGTTTTACACTATCTACATTATTAGGTCTATCTACGACTTGATAACTTGGATGACTAATTTAGAATATTTGAAGGGTAAAAAATATACAAAAAACATAATTGGAATTAATTATTGGTCTCTATATTATTTTTCCATTCATTTTATTTCCTTGACCAATATAACTTTTTAGAGCTACAACTTCTTGACAAATAAGCTTGTATCTATGCATTTTCTCTCTCATCTAACTAACCACCGCCACTTGGGGGAACCTGAGAGATTTTAATACATGATACAATATATTTTATATCAATTTTAATCCATTTTTATCTTATTTGAAAAATATCTTTCACATTAGGTCCTTATTAGGGTTTTAAGGAGGTTTAACATAGGTTTTGGTGTTAACAATTGTTCATAAAGGAAAACCCCTTAAATCTAAAACCAATGCCTAGATATATTATATAGGACCATTACCCATACATAAATAATATATTTTGATCCCATTTATAGGTTACCCATTCTAAAAAACATCTGAAAATGCTTCTCAGGTCCTGAGACCTGATTCTGTAAAATTGAGAAGGCCTAAAATAGTGTTTCATGCAATTTCATTCAAATCATGGCCTAATAGTTTGTGAAAATGATTAAAAAAACATATATTACATATTTAAATTATTTAATATGCATACTTTCCTTGAAATATGATCTTCATACCTCAGTAGACCAGGTAGGGTCTAGGAGTGGTCTAGGTGCAGACTTGATCTGAAGGTCCTACCTATGTAGGCTCACCCTGAGACTCTCATTGATGATTATACACCTTAGTCACATGATAAAAAAAGTTACATATAATATTAACATTCCTATTTTCATTCATTTCACTATGATTCCTTCACATGGCTTACCCTTAAACTCTTCATGTCATGACTATGCCATACTATACAACTTTGACATCAATGACATGTACCTTCATGAAACCATAAGAAATTAGTTGCCTTAAAATTATCTCTTTTTCAATCTCTCATGACATCATTTTATCATGAAAACACTCTCTTAACTCCCCTTACCATATCACACACTTCCAACTAGGCTTAGTCATATTTGTCACCCACCTTCATAAGACACACTTATGACATCAATGATAATACTCAACAAGTTTCATTTTCAGGTTGTTTATACATAGATTATATCAAAAAAAAAATTAAAAATGTGATATGACAAAACACAAAAACATTCAAATATTTACTTCAAAAATTCAAATTATATATTTCATGCATTACCCTATTTACATTTACTGTACTTGCAAGGTACTACATATGGTAGATATCTTAGTATAGCTAGTTTTTATCATACATACATGCTTCACTTATTCTTTTCAAGTGTTTTCAAATTGATATAGGACTCAGGTCCACTACACTAATTCATATTTTATACAATCTACCCACTAGGTACATATACATAGATACATGAATCCCTCATTTGATACATTCACCCCTTTAGGGGCATCCTATACACAGTTTTGATTTCTAGGTTACATATTTCTAAACTCTATCTCATATTTATTAATATTATATCTGTATATTTATCATCCCACACTACTCATATTTATTACCAACTATTTATACTCTATACTTAGCTTATGTACATCTTTGCTTTTATATAGATTTGTACCACATGTTCATGCATACTTTCATTTCTATATTTCCTAGTTTAGACATGCTTGTGCCTCTAGGCTTTTACATCTATTCAATGGCATTTGAATATGCCATTTCTCTATGGCTATATGCCATTTAATTTCATTTTATTTATTCTTTGGACATGTGTCCATGTCTTTTTGTGTGCCTTCCTATTGGTATATGTGGATATTTAAACGTGTCATTTTATGTCTTACTTTCTCAAATTTAGTAACATGTGCCCATGTCCCTTGTTTTGTGGCCCCTTTCCCTAATTTACATGACTCATTTATGTTTCATTTATGCTTTTATTTATGCATCATGGGCATGACACTTGTCTCTTACTTGTTTCACAGTCAATTTTTTTATTCCATGAGATACCTCATGCATCTCCCTTTACTAGTTGGGTTCAATGATGGACACCATGCCCCATCCCCCAAGTAGTTAACTAATTTATTACTCAAATTTTTTGTTCATATACATTATTATATCTATATTTATATCCTTGTAAAAGTTATATCTAACATACATCATATGCTACAAACTTATTTGTAGACTATCTTACATTCCAATGTTATGTATGAAGATTATATTAGTTTATTATGCAGATGTCATATATGCTCTAGCTAACACACATCTTACAAAGTTTTTTATTTTGATGATATTTATTTCATAGGTAAAATAAATCCCCTCAAAATATGGTTCATTAAAAGATGTTTGTCATAAATATTAGGCTATTTGAATGTACTCAGAGCATAGTTTCTAGCACACATACATAAAATATAGAAATTAGTTTTAGGAAAACATAGTGGGAAATAGTCATATAGAGACCAATTTTAGTTACACATAAATAAATATAATTATAAATTAGCACCTAAATTTGGATAATATGCCACTAACACTACTATCCAAGATATGATGCTACTATCTAGTAGCCTTAGTTTTAAGAAATTTTAGATTACCTAGACAAATAAAACAATTAAAGTCTAGGTTTTCACATGTTCACTTGTATATTAAAAATTTTTTCTTAGTTTAACATAGATTCATATTAGATTTCTTATGTTAGGGGCATCATGTGTGGCATGATCATTACCATTTCTATTATAGATACTGAGATACAAATTATTACAACTCAATATAAAATACATATACTTAGATATCATATTTTGGGGAATATACATGGAAAATTATCTTTGTATGTTCACTTATGCACCAATTGATGAAACGAAATGAAAAACTCCATGTCATTCTCTAATTTTTATATGATAGACAACATGTTACAAGTTACACACTAAATTTATGGCTTACTTCATTTGTAGTGGTTGGCATTCTTGAGTCGTCTGAAGTTGCCTAATATTCCTAAGTAGCTCATAGTCATTTTATACAATTCAGTTACATCACATTGTTTAAGTTTTTATTGAGTTATTGAATGACCTAAATGAGAGGATTGGACACACCATTAGTCTAATCCAATATATTCATAGGCCATGATCCACCAAGTAGGGGTGGATAATGATGGAGTCAAAACTAGATTGAGTTATTGAGTCACCCACACATGGGGATTTTATAATCCATCAGCTCAATCTAGGTTATTCATAGATTAATCACTATCTACATACACACATAGGTTATCACCAAGTTTATAAATTAGTTAACATACCCAATGATGTGTATTTTTCCTTTCATCTCTCCTATCTTTTTATTTAATTTAGTCTTTTAATTTTGATATCTCTTAAGTAAGGAATGATCTATACATGTTTAATTTTTAGGACACATAATAGATAATTCCTGACATACTCAAATCTAGATTCATAGGATTTACCTCTTAGGTAAGTCCATGTACACTTCTTTTTCCTTTATCATAATCATTTCACTTTGATTCAATTTTATAATGAAGGGGGAGAAAATGTAATCATATAAAAATGACACTTCAGTGTTAAGAGTGTTACTTGAGACCACACATCCCTAGTTTAGCCCTAAACCTATCTTAAGGCCTATTTAAACACTTTTCTAGCCTTTATGTGGGCCACATGCATCCCTAAGGCATTCCCAAACCCTCATTTTAGCATCTTATCCCCTAGTACCTCAAGTTTTGTACTTAGAAACTAGTGCCATAATTTGGACAATAATTCTAATGGTATTAGTGTCTTATATTGGGTGGTATTATCATTTTCCTACTTCTAGCCGCCAATGGATATATTTTCAAATAAAAAATCTCTTAGGGTCAGCCTAGACCTCTTTTAAGACTCACACAAGTACTATAACAATATATACATGACTATTAGCCATTTATCCACTAGATGTAAATCATATGCAAATAACATAAATTAACTCATAACAAGTTGTGCACAAACAAGGTTATCAATCCCTATTTTACCCTAATTTTGTATACAACCATTTATAACTTTCCTAGGGTTAGATTACTCAAATTTTTAGTCTAAGACACATTCAAAGAACTCAATATAGAATTCATACTAGCTTCACTTGCACTTATACCAACATTAGGTGGGGAGAACTACATTGATCTTGATCCCTCCTCAAATTATTGGTATATAGGAAACTATCACCATAGTTGGGTGTTGAGGATGTATAGCCTACCCCACTAACATCACACTTTTGCTACTTGTGCCACTCAAATAACAAAACAACATATAGGTCTAGTGTTTTCTCCTAAATAAACTCAAAATAGTCCACAAATTATGAATCAAAGCTCATCCACATAGGTACAGGCTTGTAAGACTCAAACATAGGTACACCTAGAAGCTCAAAATAATTATGCATTGAAGACACTAGTGCCAAAAGGATGACACTAACTCCATTCGTATTACCATATACTTTGGGTGCTACTATCTAGGAAGGGTTTTGATAGTTAAATCCTATCTATGACACTCAGATCAACTCTTGTTCTAGTTTGCAGCCTCTATATCTCCTATCTCAATAAATTTATAAATAAGTACTTGGTTACATCATTTATTGTTCTTTTTAGAAAGGTCAAACTAGGTCAATTCTATTACAAATTATTTGTTGTATTTATTATATATTTCTATCCTATTTTACTATACTCAACCCATTTAATAGCCTAGGGATTAAACTCCATAAACCTTAAAAGTTTAAAACATATTTTTAATAATTTATAATATTCTAAATATATTTTTTTTAGAAATTATAGTGATGAATGTTAGTGGAAAACATTTCATGGTGTATTTTATTGTTAATTCTAATGGTGATAGGCTTTTTACCCCTTCATTCTTGATGTGTATTTTATTTGGTTATATTTGGTGGCATCTAAGCTATTTTTATACCCTCAAATTGGTATTATAATCTTGAAAACATCAATCTTGACATATATTTGATATACATTACTTGTGCATATACATTTGACACTTATTCACACATTTCCCTATTTGTTTATCTAACTATTATCTTGGCCATCCCAATTTTATAACATACATATTTAGGATCTCCATAGTCTATGAAATAAAACTATATACTCCTAAGTGTACTATTACTATATCATATATCACTTATTTTCTCTCTAAGGATAGTGCTAATAATATTCAATGCTTGTGATCTACCATAAGTGTATACCTCTACCAACATTCTCTATGAATCCTTAATGGATATTTTTCATATTCAAATGTTTCCCTTTGGTCATCTTGATCACATTTCATATGTGTTTTGTCAAGTAAAATATCCAAGAATAATATATAAATACAAATAAAACATAATTTCTTACTTTTCTATTAAATTAAGAATCACTTGAAAGCTTGATAAAATTTTAAGCAATCCATATTATCATAAGAGTATACACATTTCAAAATAACTCAAAGCAGTATCCCTAGAGACAATTCTAAACACTAATAAAAAGTAAAACCTACATGTTTTATATGTCAAAATCCAAAATTGCATTTCATTCTATCATGATCATGATTGTGTGCACACACATCTAGGTGGGAGAAATACATATTGCTTGAGATCTCTTATGAGTATTTAAATGAAATACATATTTATTAACTTAGTAGTGAATTGTTGGAACTTTCCAACCCATCTTTCAAACCAATTTTTTTGAGTCAACTTGGTGTCAAAATTAAATCTAGTTTTCAATGCAAGGAGATACAAAATCATGATCTATGCACAAGACAGAGGGTAAGAAAACACACATGAATCATAGAGACATATAAATATAAATATAAGGCAAAAAATAATATAAAAATCAATAGGTACACTATTAATAGACAAAATACAAAAATGGCCTCCATTTATATTTTTTAACATCATAAATCCAAATCAATGGTGAACATTAATGACATAGACAATATAAATCAAGGATAACAAGGACAAAATTATAAATCATAAAATCAATTAGATGCTTATACTCTCCCTTGCCTTGTCAATTTTATAAATAGTAAGTGAAATATAAATTTATCTTATAAATTAATATTTGTATGGTAAATTACCTATTGTGCATTATCTAAAATTTAATATTTTTATCTTATTTATATCAACTAAATATTGAATAAGTACAACATTTTTTGTGAACCTAATATTTGTTTTGAGCATGGTAGAACCTATATATTTTTCCCTTATGGCTTCATTTTTATTTTATTCTTAGGGTTTCATTTTTATCTTGCATTAGGCTTTTGTATTTGATTTATAATTTCTCCTTACTCATTTAATCAAAACCATGACGTAGATAAAATGTATTTTAAAAGTTTATATTTTATAATTCAAGCTATGATGGTAACAATTACATGTTTCTTTCCTAAAATGTTTAATATGTTTACAATTCATGATGAAATGGGTTAAATTTATCTTTAATAAAAAAAATATAATATTAATAATGATAAATTATTTACTCTCTATAGTAACACATATTGTCTAAATATCAAATTTGAGATGATTTTGGTTACTGTAAACACTAAAACCTAGTAGTATAGACTTTGAAATGTTATTATTGACCTATATACTTTAAATGAATTATGCATATGCATATGGATCTTCTACACCCTTCTCTCCTATGATTTTTACTTATATGGGATAAGCATTCTAAATTTTATATTAATTACCCATAATAATTCCATAATTTATTCCTAATCTACTTATTATAATTATTAGGTTGTGTCTATATTACCAAATCAGTATTTTTTTCTTTATGGATACCTCGAGTTATACACAGACCACTATAGAACCTTGAAACCATTCACCATTTTCATAATTGTCTACATGCCAATAAATGGTCATTTTCCAAACTAAAATCATATTTATGGGTTGGCCAATATGTTACACATGTCAATGGCATGAAAAGTTACCTAAAGAGTCTTATATTTATACATATTTTGTCCAAGACTTTTACATATCTAAGAACTATCAAGAAAGTAATAAGTATATAAATCATTTTTATATTGAGAATTATTGTAATAAATATCTTAAATGATATATTATTCATAATAAACAAGACCTATCTAATTATGAAACACCTAAGCTAAGTCAGGTTTTCCATTTTTAAACATCAAAATATAGATCATAGGTTGCATCCATACTAAAGGAACACATTTAAAAAATAAACCTAATATGTATAACTAAGTGATGTTTGAGACCTCTTAAAACTATTAGATATGTAAGCAATACTCAATTCTTAGTAGGGGTAGTTTGGCTAGCTAACTGATATTTATTCTAATTTTGCAGGCCCAACCTAGTGTCAAAAGTGGAGCTAGCATTTCAAAGTGAATAAGTATTTTGGAATTACACACATAATGAGATTATAATATCACATATTGAAATGCTTTTTAATCAATCAAAATTATCTATGACAAACTAGTCAAGAATAGGTTTTTTATACATCTCCATTAGGGTTTGGATGCCTTTGTCTGACATAAACATATAGTTTTTAACATAATTATCTAGGTAGGTCTAGATAGTTGATTTATAGAGATAATCCACTCCAAATACATTTCCATTCCTTTCTAACAAATTCACATAGTATAAAACCAAAATATATAAATAACAAGTTAAGTACCTTAATCCTATAAATTTTTTCCATAAATAAAAAAAGTAATTTAAAATATTATGTAGCATTCATATTTTCTTAATTTATATGTATCTTATATAATTTGAGAATTCATGAGTTTTTTTAAATAAACTAATACATAATAATATTAAATAAAAGTTATACCTAATGATAAATGGCATACATGACTCTTTCCATTCCTACTCCCACTATAAATCAAGGTAGTGATAATAGCAATCCCTCCCCTATTATTCTCCTAAATCGTATATCAGATATGGAGTTTCATCCTATCATAACACCAATATGTAGGGTGCATAGTCCTATAGAATTTCATTTGAATATTCAATCTAAAATGACTAGGGTTTGTAATTATAAAGGTAAATTATCAAAACCCATAAGTAGTGGTGTGCATAACACAACCATCCTTGAAAATAATCAGCCATTGAATGAATCTATTCAAAATATCACCATTCCTACTCATTAGTTACTTCATATGATGCATTATTTAGATTAATTATAAAATAAAATACAATATTTAACTATAAATTTCATATCACTTTAGTATTCTCTCACACATGGAAAAAATTCTAAGCATGTTATTTTCAATTGAATCACTAGTTCTCCATGTAAAACATATCTATCTCACAAGATTTTATCTTAGACACAGGTTACTAAAAAAATGCATATATGGATAATGAATCACATAGTTGGAATAAAATTAAAAATTATACAAGTGAAACTTTTAGAAACATGTTTCAAAACTATTTAACCATATTACCTCCTCTATGTTATGTGAAACAATTCAAATGTTATTCTACTTATAATAGAGTTCATACAATCCCACATATGTGTTGGGATTTAAAAAATATTATTGGAATAAGTGATCTTACATTAGATACATTTATTAAATAACTACTAGACTCAAGAAAAACTTATAAAATTGATAAACCCACCAAATTTATGGTTTTATCTCCCAAGGTTGAGTTTCTAAAATAATAATTACCTAAGGAAAAGTTTCTTGAGAAAGAGGTGCCTAAGAAGGAATTTTATAGGAAATATATTCCTAAGTATACCAAGGTTAAAAAATTGGTTTTGAATGTGGAAACCATAAATCCTTCATCATTCTTAGAACCTTATATTAGTATCCCTCACATATATGGAAAACAATGCACCAATACCATGATTGATAACTGTTGTGAAACTAGGTTATATAACATGACACTTCTACAATATCTTGGAGATGAAATTAATCATTTGAATAAGACTAATTCATCTGAAATATTTATCAAATCCATTGATTATCCCATATATGTTTGTCTCAAATTACATTATGTTATAAATCACATTTCCCATAATTTAAGCCAATACAATGCTATACTAGGAATATCATGGATAAGATCAATAGATGCAACACTTGATATGAATCATGATCACATTACATAATCAATTTCATTTCAATAGATGAAGTGTCTTTAGATGAATCTAAAAAAGTAAAAAATAATGATTAAACTAATCCTCAAGAAATGGCATCTAGCATGACCACAACTAAGTTGCATGATACTAATGATGATGAATATTTTAAATAATAAAGAAGATTTAATAAACCAATATCCAAATATGGTGCATTTAGTTATTCATACCATAGTACAAATATAGAAAATTATTGGAATGATGAATCTAAATTCATTGATTAAAAAATGCATGATATGAGATATCACTTGAGTATCATCCACTTTATGACAACATAGGTTAGATTCAATACAATTTAATGTACATAAATTTTTATTGTTTGATTTATTGATCATATTCAATAGAGTTTATTGATTTTATTTTCTATTCTCATCTACATGTGTATATATGATTTTACAATGACCATTTTTATAACACTTGGATTTTATTTGTTTAAGATTTTTTCACTATTCTTTAATTTTTTATTGTTTATCTTGGTCCAAACATTCATGTTAGTTATCATGTAATAACACATATTTTTCAATAGTTTGATCATAGTACACATTTATTACAACATACTATATATCTATCCCTAGATATTTACTATATTTGATTTCTTTGGTCATGGCATACATTAAGTTTACATGATGACACATATTCTATGCTTAGATATCTATTTGAAATTTTAATACATAATGATTCTTTCCCATTGTAAATATGAACCCTCATATATCCACATGCTATTTTGTGACATGATTTTATGATTCATGTATATAATGGGGGCATATTAATTGAATTCAATTCCTCAAGAATAGTTTTATATCACACTTGGTACACAACATGTGTTGAGATATGTTATATATTATTTTAATCCCTTCCATTATTATATTTTTGAATCTTTATACCTTGGCCTTGCTTGATTACAAAAATATGTGCTTAAATATATAAAATTCATAAAAATAAAATATTAAAAAATTAAAAATTATGACCTATTCATGACATGTTTTTATTTATTACATAAGTAATTAATGTTCTTTATCATATACATGGTGAATTACATATCCACTTTCTACCCACATGATTTTCATGGTATACATGAGTGGGATGTAAAACATGTAGGCTATATATGATACATGTGTATGTGTGTGCGCACGTGCGCATATGTGTGCATGCACGTGCGCGTGCACGTGTGTGTGTGTGTGTGTGTGTGTGTGTGTGTGTGTGTGTGTGTGTGTGTGTGTGTGTGTGTGTGTGTGTGTGTGTGTGTGTGTGTGTGTGTGTGTGTGTGTGTGTGTGTGTGTGTGTGTGTGTGTGTGTGTGTGTGTGTGTGTGTGTTGTGTGTGTGTGTGTGTGTGTGTGTGTGTGTGTGTGTGTGTGTGTGTGTGTGTGTGTGTGTGTGTGTGTGGTATTCAATACACCAAGGGGTTAATTTTTACATTGGAGGAATGTCTATACTAGGGGAAAGTTGGTACACCTTATAGGTTATATAATTATATTCCATTCCATTTATTGTATTGTGTTTCTTAGAATTTTTATACATGAATTACTCTTGTATTTATTATTTAGGGTATTCTATCCTAAAAATGTTTTGCTTTGATATATTAAATGATGATATCCATTGATTATGTGGACTAACATTGGTTTTTCTATGCATGTTTTATGTTATTGATCATTACATTGTTTGATCATTGATTTACATTATTAGCTTACCTTGATTTGGATTGTAAAACCCTAATTAGAATATAAAATTGAACATAATTTAGAATGTGGCATATGATAATTAAGAAATAAATTGAATGTAAAGTAATAAAATTTATTTGATAAGTGGTATGTGCTAAAAACATAAAGTACAAGGGATTAGATAATTAACTTTTATGGTCCACTAACTTACTATGACTGAATTTTGATATTTAAAGGGATTAGAAGTAAGACTGAGAGGATCTTGGATCTATAATTGGTTCTTTGCATGTGCAGGATCAATAAAGTAAGAATGGTAAAAAAAATTCAATGGTACTAACTATAGTTGATTTTACAATCCTACATTTTCTTGGATCTATATGACCATATATTAAAGTAAACCTAATTTTAATACCTCTATATGTGAAATATTTATTCTTGAATGTGTGCATAATTATATATATATATACATATACATATATATACATATATATATATACATATACATATATATATATATATATATATATACATATATATATAGACATCTATATATATATATATATATGTATATATGTGTATATATATATGTGTGTGTGTGTGTGTGTGTGTGTATATATATATATGTATGTATGTATGTATATATATATATATATATATATAATTATGCACACATTCAAGAATAAATATTTCACATATAGAGGTATTAAAATTAGGTTTACTTTAATATATGGTCATATAGATCCAAGAAAATTTAGGATTGTAAAATCAACTATAGTTAGTACCATTGAAATTTTTTTACCATTCTTACTTTATTAATCCTGCACATGCAAAGAACCTGATCCTGCATATATATATCCTTCTCTTTGAGACCCTGGGTCTACTTATGAAGGGTAAAAACTTGTAAAAACATCTTGTGAAGTGTAAATGGATGAGTTGACCCCAATCACCCCTATTGATGATTGACCATTGCCTACATATTTGATATTCAAAAGAGGGAATTTAAATCACACATAATTATTCCCCATAGTATGAAGGTGAAATTATGCTCCTTCACTATATGAATGCACTTAGTAATCTAGATTTAAACACTTAACATAAATTTACTTGACTTGTTTTTGTGTGTTTTGGACTTGGTTGATGATTTATACTAATGAATGAGTTTCAAATTGGGAAGGACAATGGATTTTTATCAATGTGTAGTAGTGTATATATTTTATATAGATATGTGCTAAGTACATGTTTGATTTGTATTTATATTAGTCAATTTGGGTAATTTATCATGACATTGACATGATAGGCACATGGGTCTCTCCATGAGAGTTATTTTATTTTTAAAAATAACCATTTTTGGGTGATGTAAAATAATTTCACCCTCATGATAGTTTCATCGATGAAACTATCTTATCCTAATATTTATGTCCAGGAGATGGGAATGTAAAAATTGATTTTATATAAATGTTTTAGTAAGATGTTTATCTATTTCAACACACATTGAGAGATTATTTTAGGTTAGTGACATCAAAATGTAAAGGATACACTCATACAAAGCTTTTGTATGTGAGATAATGGTGAATAAGAGGAATATATGTTTCTTACAAGTCATGTAAGATAAATGTAAATTTAGATTGGCATTTCAAAGTTTATAATACTATAACATGGTATCTATAAACTCCCCATTTCTATTATATTATTTAAATATAATATAAATATGATATCAAAAGGACAAAATCTACGTGAGTGTGTAAAATAGAGTTTATCTTTGGGAGATGGCTCAAAATGTGTAACTTTTCTCTAAGAAAACATATAATGAATATGTAGTACAATGAATGTCCATATGTGAAATATAAAATATACACCATGATTTAAAATTGAAACTTAAGAGCAAGGAAGGATTACACCTATAGTTTGGGTTAGACCATGTTTCTCTTTAAATTTTTAGGGATGATGTTTCCTTGTTGAAGCATTGGATAATGGTTCCTCATGTTTAACCATTTGAGAATTTATGGTGATCAAAACCAAATTTTGTGTAACTATTCAGGCCTTTGGGTTGAGAAGACAAATTCCCTAATCCTCATAAATGTATGGAGTATATTTATTGAGCATATTTAAACCTAGATCATACTAATTCAAGTATCCAATATACATTTAATCTAGTACCTAAAGATGGTAAGTTTGGAACCACATAATGGGTTCACTATGAGTAATTACAATTCCATTGAGAACTTTTGAACCTCAATGTGCATTAAATCAAAATACATGAATTAATCACTATGGATAGATACACATATATAAAGTTACTCACTGCCTAATTTTATTGAATTGTGTTTTCAAGTAAACAACTAAAATAGTGATCACTAAAAAATGAGTAAATGTGCTTAAACAAGTATCATGGCTCACTAGATTAGTTCTAACTATCATAGTGTATATGTTCATAAACACGCATCATGCCCCAATGATGTGTTCCAACTAATATAAAATGTTATGCATATATATTCTAAATTTGAGAGAATGAATCCCAAATTTATCTATAATTTATGTTCCTATAAATTATTTCCATCTACATGTCATATGAATTAAAGTATATTTGAATCTATATTTTTTAACTCATGTCTGTGTAAAGTGAGTGAATATGCATAGATTATGCCTCCAAATTCTATACCAATGTGTAAAATAATTATCTCATATATCAACTAATATGATATTTAACCCAATTTTGAATCACTAAAATCTGTGTTCTTGTCCCAAAAGTTTGATTTTCAAGTTCATGGAATCTTGTGTCTCTATGACAATCCAATTAATATACCTCTTTTTTGAGATGATGGGTGCAACCTGAAATTCACTCATCTCAAAATAATAGTTAATTGTCTCATGTTATTATTGATATTTTGACCTCCTAGGCTAAATATCAACCCTTACCATTTGAAACATGACCATTACATTAGTTTTCTCCTCAAAAGAGGTCTTGAGGTCATGAGTTACAGTAATGAGATGAGGGTGAACATGTTTTAGAGTCCATGTGAGGTCTAATCAACCCTTATCAAGGTCTATTTAAATAGATTTTCAAAATAAAATTAAGTTAAAAAGGGGTTTTAAGAGATATAATGAGGCATTTAATGTTATAAACACCTTAAAATAATGTCTCCAAATGCATTGGAGGGTGTAAAGAGCTTACAATGTCATATCATTTGGAACATCCAAACCCATTATGAAAAAAATCCCTCTTTTAATCTCTTAAAAGGACACATAATGCCAAAAATAAACCCCACACCTACACAAATGCATACCAAGGTGGGTAAATTTCATTAGATATCTTATTTTATATCTCCTTTGGCTTGTCTTGTCCTTTATTCCTCTTTAAACATGCCAAAAGTGACTTTAATATTCCAAAAGTATACCATTTCAAGAAAATGAATATAGGTTTTATTTTTTTGGAAGCATTTTTTGAAGGATTATAGTGTCAAATGAGTCCATATAAGGACAAAATATCATCAATCTCAGTTAAATAAGAAAATAATCTTTCAAAAATGGAGATTTCCATGAGAAAAAAAAAGGTTTTAAGGGTTTTCTATAGGTGTATGGAACTATACAAACATGTACATGTCAAGGTAAGAACGTGGTATGTCAATCACACCATGTCTTATCCATTTTAGGTCTCAAGAAAGAGTTTCATGTTAAGAAAAATCTAAACAAAGCAAAAACATATTCATTTCTCCTTCAAAGACCTAGAGTGGTTATTTTCTAGGATGTGGCCAATCATCTAAAGAGATGCATTACACATTAAAACCATTAGAGAAGGATAATAGGTTCTTAAGGAACATATTAAAGGTGTTGGGAGGTATATATAAGGAGACAATTATATGAACCATCATTAAGAAACCCAAACCCACTAGAAAAGATCTCGTTTAGAGCATGGTTTTAGGATAAATATATTTTCTCATGTTGCATGGATTAATATAGATTTTTTAGGGGAAAGGTTCCTTAATCACCTAATAAATGTATTTGGAGAGATAAATAAGTCAAGGAAGCTATGAAAAATGGTTAAGTAAACTACTTTAAACTCCTCATAAAACCCCAAGAATGTGATTATTATTTTTTTGGGGCATATTCCATGAAATGATTGATTGTATAGGGTTGTAAATATGTGGTAAATTCCTATTAAGATACATAAAAACATGTTTTTATATGATATCAACACCAAAGTTTTGAGTACATCTATGAAAATTGGGAAAAAATTGTAAGTCTATGAATAAGAGCTATCTTCATTATATAATAATGAGTCTCCTCATGAGAAAATGGGCATCTATTGCATAAAATTACTCACCTCACTTCTCAATGTCATCCAATGTAATTTAAATTTCTTTTAATCTAAATCTCTCCATGGGTTTTTGAATGGTTCTAGTTTGAGGGCAAGGGTATAAGCTTGCATATGTAGGAAAAGAATTTCATGCATTTTAAGGTGTTTTTACATCCAAGGAAAAGTTTTGATCAAGCTTCAACAGTCCTATATCCAATTCCAAATCTCTCCTAAAAGGTTAAATATTCATATTGACAAGAATACCATATTGTAAGAATCTTAGAAAATATGAGTTTTAAATATTAGTATAAAGGTATACAAGGTAATGATAAACACTTAAAACAATTTGGGATATTTCCTTTAAAATGAGCTCTCAAGATAAACCAAAAATTCTTATCCATTACTCTGCATACTTCCTAAGGAAGAAACTATTCTCATGTAGGTCACCTATAAAATGGAATAAAGAAGATTCCAAGCTTCAAATTACTAGGTTAAAGGTGAGAACCAACTCTCAAGGCATCTAAATGATTCATCCAAACATTTGATTTCATTATAATACAATAAAATACAAAAACCTCATTCAAGACTTGCACTGAAGAGACCAAAGTAGTTTTCAAACCAAAAAGGGACTATGAGATCATTTGAAAACTTATAAATAAAATACAATGTTTTGGAGATGTTTCTTTGAGGGAAGATCCTTTAACCATAACAAACATTATTTTCTTTGATTTCACTATCACTTGATCAATGAGGAATACCATGGAAAGTAAATACAAGGTAGAGAGGCAACCATTAGAGATCTATGGACAATCATGCAATGAAAAGCCTTAAACAGAGGTAGTGTTTCTATAGAATATACAAGATACTAAATTTCTAAAAACCCCAAGGTTATTAATGATGATCCAATAATTAAATAGATATCAACAGCCTTAGATACCTCTTGTCTAAATTGGAGCTAACCTGACTATACAAGTGATTGTTGTCATTCAGAATAGAGTTTTACTGGAAAGAAACTCTTCAAATTCATGCATATCAAGGACTAAAGAACATTGTAAGTTTAGGTTCTACATATTTTAATCTTGTTTATAAAGATCAAATGTATTTTTTAGGGTTAATATAAGCTACCAAGAGAGTGGTTTCATGTGAATTATAGTTTATCACCATTTAATTTTTCTTAGTAATAATTAAGGTTATTTAGAATTGTTTAAGGTTTTAGAGGTAACTTCATAAAGTTTCTAACTCAAAGTTAGAGATTAAAGGAGCCCACATAGGCATATGTGAAAGTTTGAGATATATCTATAGGTTATTATACACTAAAATTGAATTCCAAACTAGGCACAAGATTCACTAATCATTCTATTAATAAATTTATAATCCAAGAAGGAGATATTCAAATTGAAGTCATATGCAGGCTAAAGAGCAAGGGGAAGAATCCAAGAGTTGTATCAATAATCAAGATCTCTTAAGCATTATATCATCTTAAATAGGTTTAAAATTATATTAATGTGTTTTTCATGCTTTATTTTACATAATCAACCTTCATATAGGTTTCAAGTCAATCATTCCCAATAGAGATGCAGGTTCTCATCTTCTTAAGAAACAAGCCTAGTCTTGAGTATAATGGAAGAATTGGTTGAAATATTAACTATTTAAGAATTTAAATCCTAAAATTAAGGTTAAAATTTATTTTTTATATTGATTTAAAATCACCTATATTGATAGCCTTTAATAATTAAGAACACAAAATGGATAAAAATATGTTAAGCTACAATTTGGTCTTAAGCCTAAGCATTGATAAGACCACCAAATAAGGATTGAATTCATCTTCGGGAGTAGTTACAACACCAAGGTAAGATATAAGAAGAATAAAATAAAATATTATAAAATTATTCACCATCAATACAACCCAAATTATTCTCAAAATAAAAAAAAACCCAAATATCATCCTTTTTGGCCTATGCAAGACTATGTTCACTGTTAGGTTTTTTAGGGACCTATAGTGTTGTGTATTTTGGGTTTTATTTATAAAAATATATGAAATTTGGATGGGATATGGTGTATGAAATTTTATAAGTTTAAGGCTGATTTAGTGTCTTTATATGGATTTATCTCAGTTTCTATGACTGCAGGCCTACATGCACAATCAGAACCTTGTTTAAAACCCCAAAATGAGCAGAAATTAAACAATAATGGGTGTAAGAGGGATGAAATTTTTAGGTAAGATATGGGAAATGATTTTATAGGTTTATGGTGAGTTTTATGGAATTAATTACTTAAAATAATATATAACTAAGTTTTTAGACCTGTAACTCATGAAGAACACAGTCAAAACTGCCAATTCTGAGTTTTGGTGTCATACTAAAGGTTAGGGAATCGATGGAAGGAGGTTTTCATGAGATTTAACATTGAATAAATATAAGAGATATTCTAATTTCCTATATGCCAATTGAAAATACCAAGCATAGAGGCCTTAAGTTATCTAGACCCTCAATTTAACTTGAAAACTTGCTTTCTCGTGTTTTGATAGAGTACATGACTAAAAGCTTTCAAAGATGAAAAAAACTCATGATTTAAGATAGAAGAGTAATTATAAAAAATTCAATTTTAAATTGTGATTAGACCCATATAAGGTAGGATATGAGTCTAAATAGAGAGATAATGATTGTTCAGTTGGCCCTCAAGTGAATAATGCACATTGTATAAGAAGGTTCAAGCCTTGAAGTGATTCCAACACCTAGTTCAAGCTAAAATATGTCTCTATAATCCTTATGGGATTAAATAAAAGTTTATTTTATATTTACTAAAGAATAAGAATTTTTTTAAGCATTTGATTACATAATTATACCTCTTTAAGGACTTGTGTATGCAAATATGATGATGAGTCTATTTTCTAAGCTTCCCAAGGAGGATCTTCTAAATAGTAGACATGATGAGTTGATATTAGAACATGAATAATAAATATTCATTTTTTCCAATAAATCTTAAAAAAAATTAGTATGGATACAAAGCTTATGGTCTAAAAATGAGATACAAAAAACTAGAAACACTTCAAGATGATGAGTTAAAATATAATACCAAAGTCAAAGTAGTAGACTTGCCACTAAGATCAGTCCCAAACATGAATGCTATGGGTTTGTGGAGGATATCATGAGTCATTACACATATTTATAGGTCTGTAATCAATCCTTAAGGATCATGATGGAGGCTATATATTACCTTGTATGTTTTTGAACAAGTGTAAAGAGAGAAATAGAGAGTGTGTGTGTTCTTCATGATTGAGATGCACCTTGAAGAGGTAATTAGAGGATAAGAATGGTGTATAAGATTGTAAAAGAGAGTTTATGAGGGTCATAAATGCATATGGTAACTACAAATTGAGGAAACCATGTCCATTTTATGACCATCATGGAAGGCAAGGTAGTTTTTAGACCTAGTTAACATGCAAGAAGGAGAAGTAGGCTATTTAATGCTTCTTGAGAGGACAAGTAAACCATGATTATACCATTTTAGTTTCTAAGAGAAAGAAATGGTTGAGGATATTTGGCATGTTAATGCTTTAATCAATTCAACCAAGACTCAATTATCTCCTCTACTCCATCTCTATACCACACATTGATGAATATCATCATGAAAACATTATTAAATGTGTTGGAGAGTGATGTTAAAAGTGGTTTTGTATGTTTTATGACTTTAAATAAAAATAAAAATTAAGGTGTAATGAACATTCAATAGTCTCTCTCCCTCTCCCTCTCCCTCTCTCTCTCTCTCTCTCTCTCTCTCTCTCTCTCTCTCTCTCATCTCTCTCTCT